>VYXH01008555.1:253594-318137 GCA_013397275.1 Burhinus bistriatus
CAGCTAAAAATATTAAAAAAAAAAAAAAAAAAAACCCAAACAAAAAACAAAAACTCCATGTATTTTTAAGGGATTATTGTGCAAAATATCCTGAAATTTCCAGGATGCATCATATGCAGAGTTTGGAAACAAAAGAACAAATTCCCCTTGGCAATTATTCACACGTACATGCTTCAACTTTAACTTGCTAACTGGGTAATAGGATTGATTACCAAATAATCCCATTTTCATCCAGTAGGAAATGTCCCTGAAAGAAACTTGTTACGTGACCTCAGCCTACTACACAATCAAGTGTGGGTCCTCTTAAAAACTGATAAGAACAGATACTAAAGTCTCATTAATTTCTTCTTTAATCTTGTTTTTCAGTGTTCTGTTCACTAACACCTGGATCCTTTTTCACACTCTCCCTTCTCACCTCCTCTCTTTCCCTTTCAGCCTTAGCTCCAATTTTTTTCTCTGCTCCATTTACCACACTATCTGCCATCTATTCCTAACTTCATCTGCACAGCTTTTGCATTCCCTTGCAGTGTCTCTCAGGAACGTGTTTTTCAATCATACTTATAAATCCTAGTGTGCTTTCAGAATATAAATACAATGCTTAAAAATAAAATAGGACGAGGTAACAAAATAAGTCTAATAACTTCTATATGTTTTCTATTTTCCATACCAAACTTTTACTCTCAGTTACACATTTAGAGCGACTTCTTCAAAACAAAGCTCTTTAAAAGAAATTGTGACTTTGGTTTCCCTGGTTTCCAGCTGTAGTACTACCTTAGAGTTGCCTATCTATTTATTTTCCATGACATACTCCAATTGCTGTGCTCCTTCTACATCCACTTTCTTGCAACCTATACACAAATAAGTAGGTGGAGAAGTAAATGGAGGTTACAAGAAAGGAGTGCAAGTGTTAAGAGAAAACTCCCTCTATTTTTATCAATCAGCTCGATTTAGAAGCCTATATTAGATTTAAATCAATGTAATTAAATTACCATTGGCTGCTTGCAAATGGAAATAAGAGCAGAATAGGTGATCATTTATATTTTGGCCCTATTTTTTTAAAGAAAAAATAACATTTTTCCAAAGGCTTCTGATAATAGTCACTTTCAATCTCACAGAAATTGTATGAAGATTATCACATAAAGAATTGTGTAATCTTTTGATACTACAGTGGTTTAGGCTAAGTATCATCCATCCTCATTGGAGTGCTAAGGTGGAATTTGTCTTGACCTCAGATTTGTCTAGCGACTCAAGGAAAATCAGTAAATGTCCCTATTCTAAGGGAATGCAAATGAATCTATCAAAGTGGGTATTCGGGAAGTCAGGAAACCTTAGCCTGGATTCCTCTCTGGAGCATTTGCTTGCTGTAATCATCCAATAGCTAAAATCAGAAAAGCTTTAGCATAATTATCAGTTTCCTTTTTCAGAAGTGCACTAGGCTAGACTTGCCCCATATACGAACTTCTAGTGATTGCATACTTGCCATTTTATCAAGAGATTTTTACCTGTAATAATTACTGCTATGACGTCCTGCAGCATTGTTAATCTGATGTTACATGTTAGCCCAAGTATTCCAATATTAGGTATTAATAACAAAATAAGTTGTAAAGATTTTTATATAAAGACTTAATAACTTGGAGCCGATGTTTTTACTTACTCTAGAAGGACTTCAAAAGAACATTTTACATCATTTGACTTAGTCTGGCTTTATCTAGTTTAAATAGAAATACTACATTAAGACTGAAATCAGTCATTCCCATTGCAACAGTAAAAATTTCTATCATTTTGCAGATGTGCCATTCCCAATTTCAGGGATGTCATTTCTCTTTTCTGAGAACAATGGTGCTAATTACAATATACAATGAAGAGCATCTGGAATCTAAAAATCAACTTATGCCTGTGTAAAGACATCCATTAGCTTCACTGGGCATTGAATCAGGCTGTTACTGCAGATCGGTCAATGTAATTCTCCTCGATGTGTCAGACATTAATGAAGTTAACATAGGAAAGAACAGCACACAGCAAACAGCTGATGACAAAATTGCCCAAAGCACTCACCTACTGCTGAAGCCTGCAATCAGGCACAATTTCATAACCTTCTGAAAAGCTTTCAGACTCCAGACAATATTATGCTGCTCTCATTAGAAGCATACTCAGTGACTTTTCTTAATCCATTAAAGGTTAGTACTCTCCATTATTTCTGGTTACCAAAAGGCAGCACTCTGGCACTGCTTTACAAATATTGATTCCAAGTGGGAATTTTTCAGCCCAAGTTTATGAAAAGTTTCATTCTCTGCCGTCTATGAAATCCAAGTGACAAAATGACAGATCTTTACCACCTCACCCCTCCAGCAGACAGAAGAGATTAAAAATTCACATCTATCTATCCTTCTGGGGGCATGCTGCTCTAATAGAATTTATGTCATCAGCTTGGACACCCTGCATTGCATGAATTTCACCTCCACTCATTTGGGAACAGATGATTTTGTTGAAAAAGTCACACACACAAATATATATATAAACCCCAGGTACCATTAACCTTACAAAAGTGAACTTGCCTTTGAAGACAAGCTTTTAGATCCCTAACTCCGTAGCAACTAACTTTATTGAAAGTCTAGTAATATTAACCTTTGCAATCAAGAACCTAGAGTCTTCTAGTCTACTGATAATGTGCTAACATAGATGGAAACTAACTGCTAGTCAGTCAGCCTACAGCCTCAGTACAGGTTACTAACTCAGAGTATACACTTCCCCAGCCAGATTAACCCAAATGAAATTTTAAAACAGATGTAAGGCTTCTAGCCCTCAAATTACCTTGTTTATATACCAAATAGTCTCTGGAGCACTGCACCATGCTGTCTAGACACTCTCTGCATTTTTCCTTATAAAATGCCTTCATCTGCAAACATTTTTGTCGCTGTTTTCCAAAATCCCTCATATTTGGAACTTGAAACACTTCACTTGCTCTGCCCCATGTCTGACAGGTGTGAGCACAGACTCAGCATTTTATTTCATAACAAGAAAGGATAACATGGACTTAACTTCATGTAATGGTCTTAGTAAAATCAGAAATGCTCTGATTTCTAGAGTGAGGCATACTCTTGTATGCAAGCAGCGTTTTTAGAGATGTGCTCCATTCACCTTTTCTGTGTGAGATGCTGGGTACTCAGCACCTCTAACCATCGAATCAATACTGCATGCTAAACAGTTTCTTTGTCAAAGGCTCCTCTGTGCTGGCACACTCAACAAAGTTAAGATCAACGTAAGTAATTCTAGTGTGAAAGATTTCTTGCAGAGTATACTTTTTAGAAACTTCCTTCTTCCACACAGCTATCTTCCAGTAAGGACTGAATTACAGAAATTTAATCTCTTTCATTTGATTTAGGCTCATTTTTCACTCTTCTCTTGCTTTGATTCACCTTAACTCTGTTTCCAGCCACGACTGAGTAGATGTAAGAGACTTATTTCTGTTCCACAGCAGAGCTAGCTCACTGCTGCTTTTATTCCCCTAAGTGAAGCCTTCAAAGACAGATTCTGGGGAATACCTTCACAGTGCTAGATTCTCTTGGGGTTTTATTTTTATCCTTCTTACATCATTGTCCAGAGTAGGTGTGGCAGTACTAAGACCACCTTGTGCACCTCTTACTTAAGAATTTACTTTGTCTTGCAGAGAAAACACAGAATGTCTGAAACAAACTGGCAGGTCTTCAGACACAAAACTTGGGTAAAAACGTTACTGAACGTAAAGACTAGAGTCCTCTGGCACCTTCGGGGAACTTTTTTCTTGTTTGAGCCTAATGATTGCAAGATCTGTGCTCTGCATCAGAAGGGCATGGAGGGGTTCCAAGGAACTGAAAACAAGGTTTCTCCACTCAGAAGAATGAGGGGTCAAGGCAATGAAAAGCAGACATCCACTAGTTCCAGAAAAGGGCTCATAGATTAGAGGAACATGTAGGTCAAGGAGATTGGCCAGGAGTAGATTTGGATGGTGACAAAGAATAAACTCTGCAATCATTCAGGACAGCTGCCAAGCATGCAGAAAAAGAACTGGTAAGAAACTAGTTAAGTTTCTGATGGTACGTACTCTCCAATATGAAGGTCTCTGTCGGAACCCTGCATAGCTTCTATGTGGTTTTCATCACCATCAGTTTCTGATTAAAACTGAAACATCTTGCAATTGGCTGGTTTCTGTAGGAAATACTAACTCTGGTTATTTATTTTCCCCCTTTACTCTAAATGAAAGCAAACCCGATGCTGACTGTAGTTTACCAAGCCTCAAATGACTGTGAATTGCTCCAAGTTAGAAATATCTTTCTGCCCTTGCTGCAAAACTATTTTCCCTCTGTACAGAACAGAATCAGACTGAGACTTGCAAGGCTTCTGCATTAAGGTGAGCAAGTACAACTTCAACTGACACAGCACACCATTCTCTATTCAGTAAATCCCAAAAACGTTTTACGATTCTGAAACTGCAGACTCTAAATTACCAGGCTTGCCTTCTAGATCAAGAAATAAAGCTTCATGTTTCCAGACAAAGGGGCCAACAGTTCTCTCTTTTCAGATGACCAGTCCAAGGAACATTATTACAGTTTGAAGATGTATTAACCTTTAGTCACAGTTACTCATTTACAAACACACTGTATCGAATGTATTTTCTTCAGTTAAAAAAGGCTGATGTTCATTTGAAGAGGCGAGTACCACTTTATCATTGTGACCAACACACTATATTAGCTGTACCTATAAGTACTGAATGGGAAAAAAAAATAATCAGATATTCTTTTATTCCTTACATTAACTTTATGAACTACACATAGTTCCTTACACAGTAATTGTCACACCTTTTTTTATAGTCAGGAAAGTCAGCTTTCATTTTCATTGGTGTATTACTATTTTAAACAACACAGCAAGGGAGATACAACACATGAAATTGCATTTATAAGAACACAATAAAATTGGCAGAGTGACCCAGAATCAGATGCAGTTTCTGAAACCACTGTGAAATTGATCTTTTTGAAAATGACAAGATTTTGAATTGTCAACATCCCTTTAAAGTGCTGCTTTCCACCAGCGCTTATAAACACCTGCTATAAAGGCAAAAAGAAAGCATTACATTGTAAATTAATGTCACAGTAAGATTTAAAGGGGAATTGAAGTTAAAAGTAAAAAACAAAACAGAGCACAAGTAATCAGACATTCAACTGTTAGCCAGCCCCAGTAAAGAAAAATAGTGAATGCTTCCATATTGCTATTTTCATTAAACCAACAAACTGAATAATTTATGTCCAAGACAGGACAAGCTTTGCCACATAGTAGAATGTCTTTTTTCACAAGATTCAGAGGAGGTAATTTTACCAGATTATATAATCCTCCATTGCTGTTTTAACAGTATAAAAAATTAAAATATAGTCAGACGTAATTAGTCGACTGTTGAGCTATCTAGATGTCTGTATACTCAAGGATCTTAAATTATAACTTGTGCATCATACTACTGATGTTTTATTTTAATCCAAATAAAAATGAAACACACAAATTGATGTCATTTATTCATGCCTGATCATGGTCAAACTTTGAGGGACTTAACATGATCTATGAAGCCCTGGTGGCATTTTTTTGATTATCACAAACAGGGAAGAGTAGCTGAAGATCTGTCTTTTGAATTCAGTTGCTTATGTTGGTTCTGTATAACAAACTGACAATCTGATCTTGCTATTCTTCAATCACACAAAACTTATGGCTACGCTCTCCTGCAGAATGTTTCTAAAATATCAAGTTATCTTCGTTCACTTACAATAAACTGAGCATCCCATTTATGAGATATAACCATATAGGATTTCATCTTCTATTTGAAAGAGTAAAATAGCCCTCAAAAAGAAGGAAAAGTGCAGCCAGAAGACCTGCACTTCTCATTCGGATGTTAAGCAACCCACGGCATTTCAGGGCAGTTCACCCACTGATAAAAGAAGAGGTTTTCCAACAGATTACAGCATGAAAAAATTCATAGCACTTCAGTTTTACCTCATACACTTTATTAATGAAGTAAAAAGGCCTTTATTTTCCAGCTAACTGTGCTGTTGCGGCATGTGTCTTTCCCATTAAAATATAATTTAGACAAGAGTAAAGCAAACACCTGCTACCTGCCAAACACAAAATAACCAGCATAAAACTCCACTAATGTCCCTTTCTGCATTGCAGAATGCACACAAACCCTACGAGGGGAAAACTGCAGGATCCACTCAGATACAATTAGCTCTTCAAAGGGTGAATATTAATTAAAAAAAAAAGGGGGGGGGGTTTATAGAAAAAACGTATAGTAAAAGGCTTATAGAATTCAGTTCAAAATGTCATGAGGATATATTTTCTCTCACGCTACAGCCTAGATGAATGTGTAAATCCTCACCATAACATATAAAAACAGTTTAAGAACAGCTATGATTGGGTAATCCAGACAATGAATAGCCTTCTTCCTAGAAATACTCACACATTCTCTTCACTAGCAAGCCAATGTCAGAATTTTGGTCTCTTACCATATTAAAAAACAAAAACAAAAACAAACACCAACCCAAAAGCAACCAAAAACCAACAGAAAACAAACAAAAAAAAAAACAAAAAACCACAACTGTCAGTCATAAACCAGAAAGAACTTGGGTACTCAGCTTACCTGAGCACTGCCATGACTGCTAATGGTCTGAGAAAACGTTTCTTCTCAGTGCTACGTCTCTTGAATGCTTTTTCTCAGTTGGTCCAAGAACAGATCAAGAATGCAACCCTGCATGGGTACTGCATTTAATATTATGGCTGATAGCCAACAACACTGACCTCTAAAGATGGGCCTGGAGGGCAGACATGCCTTTTTTAGAATAAAAAGAGCTACTTCATTGCATGCACGAGCAGTCCTGCTGTCAGCTCTCTTCTAATTGCCTGCCATGGGGTGTTAGAACCAGAAGCCCTTACAACGGCACTGAATATAAAAGTACTTATGTCTGGGGTACGGACAGCTTCAGGTAATGTACAGCCGTGGTCAGCTTGACCCTAAGCCACCCATCTCTCTGTCTGATTCTTTTTCTCTACATTTTTGCCAACTAACAAATTAGATGTGTCACCAAGACAAGACCATTATGAGTATATATTAGCACATATCTTCTTAAAGTTAAGAATGTTTGTCTCTCCAACCTGTCTTCAAGTGGGAACAGAAATCTCATTTTAGGAAAGCCAAATCTTCAATTGGCTGTACCAGCTTGTTGATAAGTTATTGCACTATCACTGGTACTAGATAATATGCCCTGAAAAAAACACTCAAAAGGTGGAAAATTCCAATTACAACCATCTTAAAGGTCAGCCTAACAAACAGCAGACAAATCTCTTCTTCCCTTTTCTCTTCCTCAATAAAAATGGTTCATTATTGACACCACTAAGTGATTAAGGATGATAGCTGTCTGCTATAATAGGTAAAATTTTGGACATCTGTTCAGGTTAACCGGTGGGTTGGATAGGTCACAAAAATTTGTTGAAAGGGTGGTTTGCATGCATCAATTACAGAGGGAAATTGGTGCAACTCAGTTCGAGAATTAGCTAATGATTCTTGTCTGAGAAGCCTGAAATGTAGATAAACAAGAAAAGAAAAAGCAATATAGACTTTAAATGACAGGAGATTCTGAAACACCAAACACAAATACTTAACAACATAGAAACAATAGTCTGCATGTATTTAATTCCTATCATACTTAGGATCCTAATCCTAGTAATATCCTAACATAAAACAAACAAAAAAATCATTTGGTGTGAGGATATGCATCATAAAGCAGAGATGCCTGTATCCTATCTACACCTATGTGGGTTTGTAATTAACATGTCTAACTGGTAGTAAATATTACTATAATGAAATGTCACCTGCAAAGCTCAAAACTATAGCTTACAGTCTTAGGCAGCAAGATAAACAACTGACGTCTGAACAGTAGGCAAAATTTGGTCTTGATGCCTGAACATTACTTTCTAATCAGAAATAAATGACCCAAAATAAAATATAAAGATAAAAAAATTAGAACTAGGCTCTCCTTTACACAGAAATTCCTTTATAGATCTGCATCAACTCTGCATGAATATTGTAAAATCTTTCCCCATGGCTGTTTTCTGTTTTGTGCAAAAAAACAAGAGGGTAAAAAACGATAGATGGAACTCTGTGTAGCATGGCAGTGCTAAAAGACCAAAGCTGTTCGTGGGGACCAGGAATAGAAAAATGCTTTTCTCTACTGTTCAGTGGTAAGCAGTGGCCCTCGTACTTGCTTCCCGATCCAGACAAGATGATGCTTGCCCCTGTCATAATTAGAACTGTAAAGACGAAAGTACGTTTTCTATTTAGCTGGCTTTCTGATGTCGACAGTGTTTCATGGGGATAAGGAAGACTGTTGGGAAAAAAACCAAAAATCTTATAATATAGTACACTGGATTTTGCAGGTGAGGCAACTTGCTTATTTCTGAAGAATCATTAGTGTGGTTAAGCACCAGTAAATATACAACAAATAAAAAATTCACATGCAAACTTTCAAGCAGGAAAAAAGGTGCTGATGGCGGGAGCTGGAAACCTTAAATACCAGAGCCCTTGATGATACTGCTTCTACTACCACAGAAGGAAATAAAAGTCAGAGCATCATAACTGAGATCTATTTTCTTAGCTCCTCCAGCAAAATGTCAGCAAACTGACTCAAATGACAGTGATAGTTGCTAGACCTTTCTTCAAGAAGTAGTTCAAAGTGTCAGTGTGAAACAAACAGGACACTCATGTTTTCTATACTGATGCTCACTGCCTTTCTACTGTACGAGTTTTTTGTTCTCTTATGTTTTGGCTTGGGTTTCCCCCCCATCCATTTTCAGTACAGCCACAGTGATGAGCTAAATTTTAGGTTGAGAAAAACAGTGAGAATGTTTCTGAGAGTTTTTGAAAAATACCAAGAGAATAAATAAAATAGTGTCTTCATAGAGCTGTGCCTTGAAGCTCATTTCTTCCTGATCCAAGCACAGCTGGGAGATGATCTGCTATTCACTTGTGAAAATGGAAACACACAACTTTCTGGAAGACCATGAAAAACATTTAAAATGTCCACAAATCTGGTGTTCGGGTAACTTTTGAGCATCAGACCAGAAAGCCTTTAACCATCCCAGGGTTGACATGAAGCTCCTGCAGCTGACAGAGCACCACAGAGGGTAGGCATACAGGGTGACGGGCACCCGCAGCTTCCACACCCAAGAGACAAACTTTAGTTTGTCTGGATCCAAACCTGAACAGCATTAACGCCTCCTCTAGCAGTCCCACAGACACTACTGAGGGAGCCTGGCTTCTGCCAAAATCTTATGCCAGCAATGTTCCCACCTCAATGCCCCAGAGGCTCTCTTTTCATGACAAGAGGCCAGGAGGGAGCTGGCACAACATTCAGAGTCTGATCGCAAAGTAAAGCACCCTGCCTTCCTGTGAGCCAAAATACAAGTGCTCAATTTGTAATGACCCGGGCTGCACTCTAACCTGGAAATCCAACAAATGCTTTGACACACCAACCAGATTTAATCTGGCAAGCACACCTGAAAGCAACAGTTCCCTGGATTTCATACTTGACATGAGAGGCAACAACATACAAATACTATGATCTGCTCTGTTTAGCTTAGTTGTATCTATTGTACTCTCCTGCTGTGTCTCAAGGTTTTTCAACAACATGGTTTCTCCAAACATTGCCAGTCTTTCAGATTTAATGCCTTTGTTTGGACAATGATCAGTGAAGAAAGCTTCTGAAGTCCGGGATGAAAATTCTGGTTGAGACAATGCTGAAGACTCAGTCCTGATTTGGAGCTGGATCCTTCACATCTCAAGTGAACACAATATTCCCAACTGGTTACCTCAAAATGCTTTTCCCTTTCATTTATTATTTTCTTCCAATATGGACTGAAAATAAATACTAAAATGAGAAAGTTTTTAATGAATTAAAATGCCTGATTCTTGTCCACTGGATCCTTAAGAACTCTGGGGGTCAAGACTCCTTAGTGCAGGTTTAACCTTGATGGTACTTGCAAGCTGAGAAAATCCCTTGGCAAAGATCTCCCCATTTTTTTACAGGGATATCTGAGTGATATTCAGAAGTAGGAAGCAGTAAATGATTTATATCTTTCTGTATTTTAAAGTGAGTCAACAAGGAGCGTCTCTGGAATGACACAGAAAGGCCCCTCAGAAAAACTGTTCTGTAGTTTGGGTTTTTTTTTTGTCAGATGAATACACATTGGAAATCTACGTAAGAATTATGGCTTCAGAACCATGAAGAAGTGACATCTGACTTAAGCAAGAAAGTGACTTTTGCTCAGGTTTCTTAAATATTCTGTTTTAGCAAACACATATTTAACTCAGACATCTGGCAAATCAGTTGGAAGGAAATCCTTGTGATTAAGGTGCAAAGGAGCTATGAGCACTGAGAACATCTCCAGCAAAAGAACTGATAAAACTGATAAGAAAAAAAAAATTAAAAAAGAATCTCAACCTTCTAGGCCTACATCATAAAGAAGCAGAATAAATAAAAAAAGAATATAGCATATAAACTCTACGTTCCCCTCCTTTTTTTTCAAGTTATTTTCAGCTCTTTCTCTCAGTCTGACCATCTGATTTATTTTTTTTTCCATTTTTATCACCAGTCTTCAGATTCAGATCAGGCTTAATGCCATCACAGAACAGTGCAGCCCTTAGGACACAGTAGTACATGGTAACATACTTTTCCTTTCCCTTCAAAAGAACGGCAGGAAACAAAACTGGATCAGCCTTTGAGTGTTTTTCTACATGCATCACTCAAGGGTTGTATGCCTCATAGGATGAGCTGTTAAAAGCAAGTAGTCTGTGCTCTTATGTCTGTATTCCATTAAGGCATTTAGGGCTGTCAGAAATTAAATTCAGAGTCAACAGTCAAACACACTGTATGTAAACGTGAACCTGAACTCTTCAACTCAGCTGTATTTCAGACCGTGAAGAGGATGATGCAGCAACTTAGTTGAATTACATTTAGCAGAACCTCATTACTATCTCTTGTTCAATTTAATTCTTTGTTACCTCTATTAATACAAAAGAAAAAGAAAAAAAAAAAAAAAGAAAACCAAAACCAAATAGTTGTAACAAAGCAGGAGGGAATTGCTTTTAACTGTTCACTCCCCTAGTTGTATTTCACCTTCTAGAACTGTCTTTAAAACTCTTTGACAGCTGAGTTCTAGAGTTGACAGGCTTCTAAGAGCTAATTGTTTAACTCACCCCCAAGATTTCAAACTGCTCGTTAAAACAGCATGGTTATAGGCAACAATGAAACTAAAAGAGCGTGTTACAATCTGGTTGCTTGAGGGAAACCAAGGTATCTTTGAGAAACTCAAATCCATGAATACTTGAGAAAGAACATGAGGAGCTTGATCTATAACTTTCAAAGTTTCTCCAGAAAGAACTATTTTCTTTCTCAATGTTTTTTCCCCCCCATCCTGTGCTTCTCACTGTATTTGCTTACCGTAATTTCTTCTTCCCCGCACTTGAATTAGAAAGAAAAGATCTCAGAGCAGTAACTACTTACAGTTAGAAGAAACTGTGACCACTGTGTATTTCATAAGGGGGCTTTGGAAATCTATTCCAGATGTCATGTTGCCTATTTTACCGTGTTGAAAAGCTCATCTTTGACTTGGTCTGTCTTTATGTTCTGAAAGGATAATGGCACAGGGTAGAAGCAGACAGGAAACATTATACTCATTTGTCTGGATTTTTTTAATCACTGGACTAATGCCCTGTGTTCTAGATGAGCCCTCCTTTTTTTTTGTTTGTTTTGTTTTGAAATTTAAAGAACTTCTTACTGTAAACAGTAATTACCACAACAGATATAATGACAAGTAAAATCTGTATCTGAGTGCAGAGACAGAGGTTGATTAAGTAAGAGGAGCCAAGCAACATATCAGTCAACTATTCCAACTGACTTTAACCAATGGAGCAGGATTGACTGACATGTTTTGCCCACAGTACATAATCACAGGATCAAAAAGACACAGCACTTGCTTTGAGGTTTCAGGTCTGCATATGCTTGAGGGCCCTGAAGCAAGAAGTCTTTCCTCTGCACTTTTAGCTCAGACCTCTCTCTGTTGTCTCAACACTCAGCCCAAAGCAGCTATGAACAAAAATTACATTAAACTGAGCAGCTGTCAGCTAATTTGCACCAAATTCTGTAATGACATATAATCTGAGAAACTCGAGCTCCTGGCGGTCACCCTACAAAAAACTGGTATACCATTAATTACTTCAGTTGCTGGATATTTGAAGGGACTGGAGCAACTCCAGAGAACAAGGCTGGAGTCAGAGAAACAGAGTAGACAACACAAACTTTTCAAGCACTAACAAGTCTTTCATGCTACAGGTCTTTCATGCTACAAACAAGAACCCAACCACCCCTAATGCCTGATCAACAAGGAGCAAAAGGAGAGGACATGAGATTTTGATAGGTAAAAGAGAAAAAAAATTCTGAGGGAAGAAATAGGCGCAACTGGATCTGGGGAAACAAGAAGGGTCTGTGACCTGACATCTCCTTTAGACAAGAGTTTCTCAACAGTTCCTTAAATTTACACTAATATTTATAGGCACTTCTTTCCTTAAAAGTGTATTAAAATGTTTTAGATACTTTCATACAAAACTCTGGGGAAATCATCTGAGAAGACTGTCAAAATTTAATTTGAACGAATTCAACATTAATAAACAATATAACAATACACATTGATCATTAGCTTAGCTACAGTTATTTCCTCTGTAAATTTTAAATAGGTACATTTTATTCCATATTTTAAAAGTATAGTAAAACATTTACTGTGAGCTACACTAAGCACGAATCATACAAATACTGAACTTTTGTGTCAGTGTAGTCTGCCCAAATGGAACTAGCTCCTTACTCACAGTGCCACAGATTTAGTATGTGACTGCATGAAAGGCTCTTTTCTAATTTCTGGTTTCTGTCTCAAGACTACCTTATAAAAACCCATATTTACTAATTTAATTCACTTTTATACTTTTAATTGTAGATTCTTCCAGTGTTTGGAAATTAGCACAAAATTTTGCAACAATTACGACCATTAGAACTTCAGTCTGAAACATAGTATTTCTCAGGCCTCTAGGCTCTTCAGAACACCTGGAGAGGAATCAGAAACGATATCTGAAGAAAAATGCCATAGAGAATGAAAAAAAGGATCAGAATACCTAATACATCTTATATATTGTTGGTACTTTAAAGAGTCTCATTCTGTTTTTACCATTGCATTTACATTGGCATTAAAAACCAACTTCTGCAGAGAATGTGCTACTAAGAAATGCAACCCAAGGGGTACCATTAAAATATAAAGTAAAATAAAAGAGAAGAGAAGCTGATTTGCCTGGGGATTGAAAACAGCCCTCAAGTTTAAGCCAAGATTCTTCTCCTATAAAGCTGTACCTTAATTTCGACAGATTTCTCTATTAGATGGTTCCCCTAACAGTTTTATAATGCTTGCTCAAAGAACAGTCTGCAAAAGTTTCCGTTTCCTTTCTCTACATAAGGCTTCCTTCCCTTTGCAACTGGCTGATTCCAGGCCCAGACTACAACGTACCAAAAAATCTTAATTGAAATCTATAAGCTCTGTAGCCCAGCTACTTCACTAGCTAAAAAAACCCCACCACCCCCTAAAAAAACAACAAACCACCAGAAAACCCAGCATTATTTAACATGTGGGTTTATTCGGCAAGTATGTAGTAACCACAAGCTTTCCAGGATGTTGATGAAAAAAAGACAAAGCACAGTATCAGCAAGACAATCATTTTTCGAGCAATTAATACTAAAGGTAAATTGCTCACATACTAAAGTATGTTTGCTCTAGAGGAATCGTAGTATTGAGAAGAACGGGGAAAACACTATGATGAACTGTAAACTATTTGTAGGTGATTTATAGTCCTCAGATTTATTCCTTGTGCTGCCCTGAAACCTGTAAGTAAATTTAATGACTCAGAATTTGTTGACAACATCTTATATGGCTCAACTGAATGAGATTTGGGGCCAAAATTTTGACTTGCTTCCTCTTTTTAGAGTGGTCTTTGCTGGGAAAAGAATATTATTCTGTGCAGAAAGTCATGAAGATATTTACATATGTGCATCATCTTAATAAAATGCAGTTTTAAAATCCCCAAATCTTCCAGTGTTGAAAATCTGAAGCTGAAAAAGCAGGAGATAAACACACAGCTGAGTGTACATTGCCTAAGCAGCACGAGAGATGTTGTTATGCAGCATTTCTAAAGCCCTTTCCACAGCACATCTTCCAGCATGGCAAATATTAGGCTATCCACACCTCAGAGCACACAGCACTTTTCATCAAACCAGAAGTCTTGGCAATTAGAGATACTTAAGTAGCACTTTACTCTCTCAAAAGTTCAATAACACCGAAAAACAGGCTGCGTTCATCATCACCAAATTTTAACTTTCTTTGATACTCTGACATCTGCACTGGTCCATATCTAAATTTGTAACTTTGGGTGATACAAAACAAAGAAATATTCTACATTTTTTTGTCACAACAGTAAGAAGATCCACTGTTGTTTGGATTCTTAATCGCATACATATTCTAATACTTAAGTGGACGTAAAACATGAAGATAATACAAGCTAACGTAATAGCAAAAATACAAGCAAGCCAGGGAAACTGAGAAGGTCATGGCTATCACCTCTGCATGCACAGCTAGAAAAACTGGATATGATTACTCTATGTATGTATTGTTTAGTTATGATCTTAACTAAGAAGAGAAAGAGAAACAATTAATGAACCACATGTGTGACTTCGTAAGAAAACCCATCACAAAATCTTGACAGAATTTTAATTATCAGGAGGCTTAATGCTATGCAAAAAAATAGTGAAGGTCATGAAAACAAGTAAAATTAAGAGTATGTAAATAGTAAAGACTTAATGAAAACCAGTAACATCTCACAATATGTAAGGGTAAGTACTATGACTAAATTTGCAGGCACTGTGCTATTATGTTGATAAACTGTTCTTGTGAAAGACTGTAAAATGATGGTTAACCTGTCAATTGGCTGATTCTAGAAGCCTCCACAGTCCCAGCGAGATCATAAATCTAACCACAGATATTAAGTACCTGCATGATCCACAGATACTGGTTAGTTACCTAGACCACCTGATTCGTGTTAAAATTGAAAACTTTTCCGTCAGCAGAACTCCATCCAGTGGACAATAGGTCAGTTCCCTTGATTTAAAAACACAGTTTTTTTCCTTCATACTAGGTGAGTACAGGAAAGTTCAGGGCAATATCAAATGAGTTTCTACCTATAAAGTCTCCTCTGAGCCATAACCATTTTATCTGCAGAAAAAAACCCAAGGTGCTCTGCAAGAAACTCCATGGTAGACATGACTATGCATCTACAGAGTTAACCTATCAATATCTGAATGCCTAAGGTGACACACAAATGCCAAGATACCAGTTAACTCTATACAACAGATAGGTAGATTTCTCTTTCTTGCTCTCTCATTAGACCTGGAAATTGACCTGCGTGTTGAATTGTGCATATTAAACCTAGAAAGCTTATTTTACCTTGTAAAGGTCACACAAGTACTCAATTTGGTATGAAAATTTAAAACACTACATTAGTGCATTTCATTTTCACAATTTATAATCTTCATGACTGATTTAGTACTATTTAAGAGTTACAAAGAATATATTCATGAGGCTGAAAATATCCATTAGGATTGGATGACAGACTATGGATCAGCAGTCATTATTTGATTTTTTTCCCGTTCTTTATGTTGGTCTTTCCCCAGACTTTTTAGTTTTGTATCTTGAATATGCAGACTTAGCCCTAAGCATGACAGCATAGAATTGAGCACACTGTCCATGATGCATTAAAATTACAAATCAGTTAATTTTATGTGCATACTACGCAGTTGTGTCTTAAAGAATCACTTGAAAACAAAAAGAAATTGATTAGCTGCAATAATGGCTTGAGAAAAATCAGATGGCACAATCCTGAAGTTGAAATACATTACACTTGCCTGGAAATCACTGCTAAACCTCTCTTTCCATCACAGAAGATAAATTAAAAAAAGAAGAAAGAGAAAAATTATATGATTTGCCAAAGGTCATAAAATACGTAAGTGGCTCAGTGGGGAGCAGATTTAAGGAGCTCCAATGTCGTTCTAAAACCATGAGTCAAGAGTACCTCCTGGGTACGTGTTGACAAGGGAGTATGTGATACACAAAAGCAGTAGTACTTGATTTGTCCCTAATACTGACAGTATGCTACACGTATATACGTAGTTCACTTTATCAACTAAAAAAAAAATAATATATATACACTGCAATCTAATGCAGATTTAAAAATAAACAATCTGCGACGGCAGATGATCATTAACTGCAGGTAAGATCAATTCCTTAAAGCACTTGCATTATGTAAGAACAAGTTTTCTGGTCTAGGTTTTTTGTGACAGAAATGTCAGGATGCTGCAACCTTGACTGAACTAAGAATACAGAATTGCGCTGGCACAAAAATGATATGGAAAGGTGCCACACAACTTTAAGCCGGAAGCATCCTATTATCAAGGAAACTTAAAATGCAAAGAATATGAACTCTCTGAAGGAGAACAAAAGTAAATTAAGTAAAGCCTAGCAACTTGTATCTTAGTGAAGCATGCTAAATTTATACAGTAGGTGGAGACACCTCTTCCATGGAGCGAAGAAGAACTCAAGTAGCATCAAGCTGGCACTATCAGTGTCACTTTGAATTCAAGGGCCAAGGTAACCAAAGGCTACGAAGAAGGAAGTAACAGTTCTAATTCAGGCTGTAAGTTATTTTACTTCAGTGTTAATTCTTTTAATATTTTACTGCTTTTGGTACTTTCTTGGTCTTTCAAGTTACCAGTCTCCACTTTTGAATCCTTTAAGGTAGCTCAGTAAGTGTGTCAGGCTCTATAAATAAATTATGCACCCCTGTATTTATTTCTCCGCTTCCTAGAGATTCCTTTTGTTTTAAAATGTTACACTGATATGAAACAAGAGATGATGGTGTAATTAATTTCAGGGAAGAGAGAATCACAATATTCAAAATAGAGCTGGGAAAATTCACCATAAGCCCTGAAAAATACAGCATATTGTGTTACTTTCTACAGAAATAAAGAGAAAGTGGGATAATTATAAATAGATTCAATTTCTTTTACTTCAAGATGATTGATTGGACAGCATCAGAGGCTATCCTCAGATCATCATCTACAATTAAAAATATAAACCAAGGTACAAGTGCCAGTCTCAGATGTCATTCAATGACTGACCCCAACCCCTCAGGAATGAAGCAAAAATTATCTGTCTGTACAAACATGTCCTCCCTCTGGAATAAAAAGATAGCTGACGAGTCATTATTAATCCTTTTTTTAAAGAGCGTACAAAACAAAAATCCAGTGAAAAAATGCTTGACAGTAACTGAAGGTGAACAATCAAAGTATCCAGAGGCAAAAGTTATAACTGTGACACTAGAAACAGAACCGTAGCTCCTGAAGAAGCAATAAGGGAAAGAAAACTCGGGGCAGACAAAGTATACTTGTCAGATACGTGTCAGTAATGTAAGACAGGGTTATCTAGAAGCGTGGCCTCAGCCATTCAGAAGTCTGTAAACTTTAAGTGATAAATATACACGAGTATAACAAAACTGAGTAGCTTAGCCATGCAAGTTGCATACGCAAGCAACTAAAGCCTCAGGTGCTTGTTGGAATATATGCAGACCCCATGCAACAGCTATGATCATAATTTTCACCGAGCCAAAGAGATAGGCTTTTATATGTAAATACGGAACCAAGAGAAATCAACTATGACCAGCTCAAAAAAATTGTCCCACACCTCCAACATCTGAAAGAGTCATTCGGAGCCTGGACAAGATTCTACTCTGCTTTTTATTTTCCCTGCTCTAGTTCACACAAAGTTATCATCAATGCTTTCAGAAGACCAGCATTATTACTTTTTAGATGGCAAAAAATGATTTGTTCCTCTCTTCACAAATGATATTTTGTCCCACCCTAATCCATAGCAAGACTCCCGCTGATGTCAATGGAATCAGGATCTGAAATCACACTTTACGGCTCATCCTCTAGCAACTGAGTTATTGATGCTACAGTTACCAGCTACGGGAGAGGAGCAGGAAAAAAGTTGATTTATTATTTTTTTTTTAATCTCATTCATTGATTTACTGAGCAACAGGTCTTAAAGTAAAAACAAAAATTACACTAAAAATCCCAGCTAGGCACACATGTGAAATACTGAATAATAATCCAGATCCTCTACTCATTTACACAGTAGTTCTTCTTGGTGCTATCTTGATGAGAGCAAAAGCATCAAAAAAGGAAATTCCCTACGGTCATTTAAGTTGCAAGAGCCTTATTTTGACTTTTCAAATGAAAAATCCTAATCTTCAAAATGGGTTTGCCAGCAAAAGCTATCTTGAATTCTGTCTTCCAAAGGAGAAAGCCCTCACAGTCATTTGAAAGCTTTAAAGGTTTATTCCTACTGGAAAATCCATTTAAACAAACATTCAGGCAGACTTTCCTTAGTGCAAAAGGAGCTTCTGAAAACTTTAAAAATAGCTATAGGGTTTTTAGCCTCCTGAGGTCAGTCTTCCTTGCACAGTGACTGCCAATCTCAGTAGCAATCTTCTTTGTAACTGTCAAACCTATAGCACTGCTTGAGAAATGCTCTGCCAAGTGGAAAATATTTCTCTCACAGCACTGATAAACATAAGCACAAAATAAAAATCTTATCTTTACTGCAACAATTTAAATATAAATAACTTACCAAAGGAAGACAGACATCCACTACATATCACAACTATTCAGCCTTAGTCTATAGCTAACTACAGCAAAAGGTTACCACAGCCTTAAACGCAGCCAAAACTTATTATAAGAATTGAAGCATCCAGAAGGTGAAGTCTTTAATTGCAGGACAAAACCTAAGTTCTTGAGAGAGAACAGGAGTAAAGAGGTATTTGAATGACGATGTGAATGAAGGTTGTTTTTAAAACAAAGTTTGCTGTGTATCTAGTAAACCTTACTGGGATGAGTGCCAAACTAAAACAAATTAATTTACCAAAGGATATGCTATTTCTGTAGTGTAAGTGTGTATTATACTTAAATGCTACCAGAAGGCAACAAAACTTCCTTGCTCTTAATAACTTTTCCAAAAAGCCTCCGTAGCAGCTTTACTTGATTTATAGTCAGAACCTTACAAACCACAGAACTGGCATTTAAAAAAACAAAACAAAACAAAACAAAACAAAACAAAAAAAAAACCAAAAAAAACCTATAAGGAATTTCCTTTTTTCTTTTTATAAAGGTTCATGCGAAGCTATCCAAATGATTTACAGCAATATATCTTCCACTATCAGGACATTTGTCTCAACTCAGAAAAAGGCAAAAGTAGTGAGCATTTTCTTCCCACTTCTCCACATTTACAAACTTCTGGGTTAGAATCAGTGCTTTTTTAGCAGTGTCAAAGTATGTATATTCCCCTGGGCCCTTATACAAATTGGTTATTTATTATTTTTGTTTGCCTGCTGTGCCAATCATGTAGATGAGCAAAATCATAAAGGATTATTCTAGCTTCATTGCTTCTGCCTCAATGATCCTTACTTAGGGAGTACAGTCATAAATACATCTCTTTCAAATTTTATTCAAAGTAGTATCATCATTCTGCTGTCTTGGTATTTTTTGGGGACTAGAGTCTGTGCTGTAATTTGTAGTATTCTAACTTAGTTGCTTCCTGACCTCCTACTTTCTAACACTGAGTGGGGAGTTCAGGAAACGATAGTACCCATACGCTACCCTTGTGGTCCATAAATACTTCTATTACACTTTTCTCATTAAAATTAATGTTTCTGATATCTCTTTGCAATCATTCTGTCATTTATAGAATCATAGAATAGTTTGAGTTGGAAGGGATCTTTAAAGGTCATCTAGTCCAACCTCCCCTGCAATGAGCAGGGACATCTTCAACTAGATCAGGTTGCTCAGAGCCCCATCCAACCTGACCTGGAATGTTTCCAGGGATGGGGCATTTACCGCCTCTCTGGGCAACCTCTTCCAGTGGCTTACCACCCTCATTGTAAAAACTTCCTTCCTTATATCTAGTCTAAATATTCCCTCTTTTAGTTTAAAGTCATTACTCCTTGTCCCATCACAACAGGCCCTGCTAAAATGTTTGTCCCCATCGTTCCTGTAGGCCCCCTCAGGTACTGAAAGGCCGCAATAAGGTCTCCCCAGAGCCCTCTCTTCTCCAGGCTGAACAACCCCAACTCTCTCAGCCTGTCCTCATAGCAGAGGTGCTCCATCTCTGATCATTTTTGTGGCCCTTCTCTGGACTCGCTCCAAAAAGTTCATGTCTTTCCTGTGCTTTTTGGGTTTATTTTAATTTTGTGTAACATTTTCTACCTTTCTGATCTAGATCTTTACTGAAGCCTTAAGCTCTTACTGGGTGCTTTACTTTTACCTGCAGGAAACTGCTGTTGAAGTACCATTAATATGTGTTTATTCTTATTCTCTCCCACACTCTGTGTGTGTAGATATAGATATACATACACACACATACATGTACATACCTACACCTGTGTATGTGGGTGTATACACATACATATTTGATTGTAGTAAAAGAATTTCTGAAGTAGTGTGAAAAAACACCTAAGTAATCTCCATGTTTTATGTTTCCTAATTTTATTCTTTAGACCAGATACACTTGACGGCTCATGTAGATGTGCTAGCAGGTTCCCATTACCTAGCGAAGACTTTTTTAACCGAAGCTTCTTAGCCATAAGCCCCCTTTAGCATATCAATCTTTACACCTCTCCTGAGAGATGAGATAAATGCTATTATCCACTTTCATAAAACCAAAATAGAGAGTTTGCATCTAAACTGGTCTGAGAGCAGCAGCGGCATCTAAACTGGACTGTGAGTAGCAGTGGTGATGACCTATTTGCCTGGCTGCCTAGATTCAGGTCTTGGTCAGACTTTGGCTTCCTGATTTGGTGGTTTGTAGTAAATTCTTTCCATCTCCAGAAGACATCTCTCATGTTTCACTTTCATCACATCCCATAAATATTCAGTGTGTCTAGTTCCTTCCCTGCTCTTGCTCGCAGAAACAGTGTCTTGGCTGTTGGGGTCGGGGGAAAGCTATGCAAGTCCTCAAAAACCACCAGCAAAACGTTGCTTTCTAACTTTATATACAATGATCCTTGCTACTTCCCTCTGCCGCTCTGTGAAGAAAAAGAAATTGAAGTATAATGTCAAAACAAGAATGCAGAGAAAACTAAAATACAAGCTGCAGTTAGAAAAATGTGCTCGTCCATGAATTACAGGAAAAAAGCAGGTTTCTCTTCCTTGGGAAGGCATTCAGATTCTGCCTCTGTGATTGCTGCAGGGGCCAACAGAACTGTCATTGCAACAGGAAGCTATTTTAATACAAAAAGCCATGCTTTAACTGAACCTAAAGCTGATTGAATATGGTTTTCTTCTGCTGTGCCTTCATGGTGATCCTTCTGAGGTATAACACAGTTGAAAGCTATAGAGGTGCCTTTACAGAAGAGAGCTGGTCAAAGCTAAAATCTCTATCGCCTCTGCCTACGTGTACTCAGCAGGTGCTATTAAAACAGGGAGTGCTGACCACCAGCTGTTTAAAAAAAAAAAAAATTACCTGGAAAACTGCTCACAGCAAAGGCTCTCAGCAACAGCATGTTCCTGCCCCCATGCCAATTCCAGCTACCGCTATCTGCGCTCAAGGATCAACTCACATTCTTGTCAAAAGGAAAAGGTTAACAGTCACAAAAATTCCAGGTTTCTCCAAACCCGGTGGGTTTGGGTAGTTGGTGAATGGGGGGTGGAACAGGAAGAGATGACCGCAGGGCAGCAAGATCTTGTTTGAGATCAGTTTGGCGTCACCAAAGTCAAAGATAGTAGGAGTCTCCAGATAAGAGAATGGTAAATCTCTGCTTTCGTATATGAAGTTAGGAGTGAAGAATGACTGACCAGTCATTTACTGTAGTTTCTTCCTTGTTATTATTTGGTATATAAGACCCGGCTTATTTCTCAAAAGGGGTGCTAGCTTTGCGAATTATCACCTAGCACCCTTGTCTGGATGGAACTGGAAAACCCCAAATATCTCGACTCCATGCGTCAATTGGTTTTTGCACACCAGGTAAAGAACCCAGATTTGGGACAACATTTTTGGCGACCCAGATGGGACAGCCATAAGGCCTTGCTCAGATCCTCTTGCCGTTCCCAATAGCGGAAGATTGAATCAGACAGGACTCCAGTGCGCACCGGCCTGTTTGTTGGGGACTCCTCTGAATCCTCTCTGGTGTTGGGTGGTGTGCGACACAAAGGTGCAACCCTCCATAGATATTTGTGCAAGGGTGAAAGGGGGGTGAAGTCCTGGATTGGTGAGTACTATATTTAATTATTTACGTGGAAATTATGTTGCATGAAGATACTTGGTACCGGCTACCTTTGTTGACAAACTGGGAGTCAGAGATGAGTGTGAGATGTGGTATAGGTTGTAATGGGATCAAACTAATCCACAATTCCTCCCCTGTAGCCCTCTGGAGTGTATTTTAAAGAACAGGAACTGCTTTGGGGGAAACCCGATGACTTACAAGAAAATGAAGATACTGTAACCAATGGTGGCCAAATTACAAACTAAATGATGGTGAACGGTGGCCAGAAAACAGGTCTTTACAATTTAATACTATATTACGATTGATGTCGTTTTGTCACCAATTTGAAAAATGGGATAAAGTGCCTTATGTTGATGCCTTTATGACTTTCTATAAGGATTATAATACTAGGAAAACATGTGGATTAGAAGGAGATACGTTAATAGCATGTATTGAAGAAACAAAGAAAAAGGAAAAGAAACATATATCTGTATGTTGTGTGGGTGATGAACAAAAGGATGTACAGCTGTTAGTCCCTTCTTCCCCTCCCCCATGTAGTCCTAGGGCCAAAGGGGAAGAAAGTCAGGATGATTCAGAAAGACATCAGAAAGAAGGACAAATGAGAAATGAGAGTTTTAGCCCTATTTCAAGTAGAACTAGAGGGCACTTTTAGCTAGTGATACACGCACCGCTGAGACAGACGGTCCAGATGGACGGTACACCAGTCTTTGCGCACATCCCTTTTATTACTTCGAATCTGTTAAACTGGCAAGTCTGTCAGTTCGTACCATACAAATCCTGAAGGAATGTATTAGCTTTTAGAAACTATTATGCTGACTCACAACCCCAACTTGGGGGACATGCAGTCTCTGTTGAATACCTTTTTTTACTGCAGAGGAAAGGAGAATGGCGTTAGGTAAGGCAAAAGAGGAGAGAGGAAAAAGGAACAGGCAAGAGGATCCCAGTCAATATTTACCTTTGAGGGAAGATCCAGAACGGGATCCAAATACTAATTTAGGAAAAACTAAACAGAAACAGTACCAGCAGTTGATATTACATGGAACACAGCATGGGGCCCTCAAACCAAAAAAATCTGTCTAAATTCTACAAACTATATGAAGTTAGACAAGAACCCAAGGAAAGCCCGTTGGCTTTCTATGACAGATTATGTAAAATGGCCAAATAGTGGACTGACTTAAATCCAGAGGAGGCAGCAAATCAGAAAATGTTTAATATGGTGTTTATGGGCAAGATATAATAAAAAAGTTACAGTAAGTAGATGGAGCAGGGGGAATGTCTATCTCTCAGTTACCTGGAATTGTTTATAAGGTATACAATAACAGAGAGGGGTAAAGAAGGAACAACAGGAACAGCAAAAAATGAAACTGCAGGCTTCTCTCTTAGCTGCAGTGGTTGCAGAGAGATGAGGTTGGATGAGAAAGTGGGGGAAGGGAGGTCATTGGGGAAGGGGCAGAGGGAGCCCCAGAGCAAGACTGGCATGAGGGGGCCCTCCCTCAAATCAGTGTGCTATTTGCAGACAGCAGGGACATTGGAAAAACAAATGTCCCTACAGAAAAGAGAAAGAAGAACAAAATCAATCAAGAAACACTGACCACATCATGCTGGAGGATTCAGGTAGCAAGTGATGGGGACTGAGGAAGAGTATCAAAGCATCCTCAGCAGATCCCCTGGTTCCAATAAAGCTGGGGAATGAAATCATAGATTTTTTTTAATTTATAGCGGGGCCACACATTTGGGAGTGACTATCCATAAAGGACAACATGTGGCCTCCGGGCTAATGACTCAAATGCTTGGAAGCTGGAAAAGACCAGTGGCCTACTTTTCAAAGCAGTTTGATGAAGTGAGCAAAGGATGGCCTGCTTGTCTCCAAGCTGTGGCAGCCACTGCCTTGTTAATTCAGGAAGGCTGGAAGCTCTCTTTGAGACAACCTTTGACAGTGTTGGTCCCACATGCTGTGATGGCATTCTGAACAACAAGGGCCATCACTGGATTTCCCCAAGCTGAATGGTCAAGTACCAGACCTTTTTAATAGATCAAGAGGATGTGACTCTAAGCATGGTATCCACCTTGAATCCATCCATCCTGTTACCTATAGCCGAACAAGAACCCTTACAATATGACTGTTTGGCTGTTATTGAGCCAGTTTATGCCAGCAGACTGGACTTAAAGGATGAACCATTGAAAGATGTGGACTGGAAACTGTATACAGATGGTAGCAGTTTTGTGCAGAATGGGGAAAGAAAAGCAGGATAAATGGTGGTAACCCTCTGGGAGGAAATAGAAGCTAAGCCCCTACCTTGAAACACCTCAGCACAGTGTGCTCCCCCCAAGGTGCCAATCTGATCTTTATCTCCTGTAACCCTGCCCAAGCAATAACCACCCATGGTGGTCATAATGGGTGAATCTAGTCGTGATGGCAGCATCTGGGGCCCAATGTGGTTTCGGGGAGACAGTTAACAACACAATAACCAAGGGCTAACTCGAGCAATGCTGGTTCTGTGGTCAATATGCAAATATGACTACAGGTCAATCATCTTACCCCCATAAATAGTGAACAACCCAAGAGCCTTTGAGCTCTCCTGCACAGCAGCGGGCTGCACGCCAGGATCTTCCCTTGAACAGGGATGCTGCTCAAGGTTACTCCTCAAGATTCGGAGATTCCTTGCCAGAACAGATCCTCGGTAAGTGACTAATAGAATGCTAAATGATATCAAGGATTGATTGTGCATATATAATCCTTTAGACAAAAACTGCTGACCAAATCTGGGACTAGGATTGGATTCAGCCGCACCTAGACTCCTCTCTGAGAAGTTTAGAAAGCAAGGGGATCCTCTCTGAAACCTCATGACTCAACAGGAGGGTGTCCCTGACAGCTCTGTCTGACCCTGTCCTCTATGCAGTAAATAACCAAGTGTGGCTTGCCATCTCAAATCTTGTTAAAACTGTCACATTTACCATCAAACTTCATTAAAGCCCTGTTTGATATCAATAAATGTATTCCTGCTTCTCTCTGTGAGTGAAGTGCATTGCTCCATCCACGACACACAGAAGGCCGAAATTATGGCTTAGAAGAGCCCTTGAAATTGTGAGGGGTCAGAGAGTTAATATTTATATCGACTCTAAATATGCCTTTGGGGTTGTACATGCTCATGGAGCTATTTGGAAAGAACGAGGACTACTAAACTCCCAGGGGAACAGTATAAAGAACGGACAAGAGACCCTAAAATTACTCCATGAAGTATTAGAGCCAAAAGAAGTAGCAATAATCTGCTGCAGAGCCCATCAAAAAGGGCAGGGAGAAGTAATTCAAGGAAACAGAAGGGCCAACTTGGCTGCAGTAGGAGTCGCCTTGCACAAATAGGTAACTGGAGCCCTGATACCTGGCAGAAAAATCAACATGAAACCTCCCCAGTATTCGGAGAAGGAGAATCGATTGGTGGAGACGCTGTAATGTTCAAAGGATATGGAAGGATGGTGGATAACTCCAAACCAGCAAGTTCTCACTACAGCCAAAATGATGGAAATCCTCCTTAAGAAGTTACATGAAGAAACTCACATGGGAACCGATGCCATGGTGAGCAGTGTTAAGAGATATGTTATAGGGCCAAAAACGCAATCAAGTGCAGACACACTACTGAGGACATAGACCTGCTGTGCAATTAACCCTAAGATCCAAAGGAAGTCACATGCAGGTGAAGTAAAAAGGGGAATAAGCCCAGGGGAATACTGGCAAATAGATTTTTCTGAGTTACCAAAATGTGGGTAATACAAATATCTGCCTGTTTTGGTGGATACCTTTTCAGGGTGGCCTGAAGCTTTCCTTTATCACAATTGGGCTAGGGAATTTATTAAAATTCTATTGAAAGAAATAATCTCTAGGTTTGGAATCCCTGAGGGTTTACCCTCCAACAATGAACCTCATTTTATTTCAGAAGTAGTCCAGGGAGTGTCAAAGTTTCTCCAATTTAAATGGGATTTGCATACTCCCTGCAGATCACAGTCTAACGCAAAAATAGAAAGAATGAACCAAACCCTTACAAGGCAACTCTCAAAGTTGTGTCAGGAAACTCAGCTTAAATGGACAGATGTTTTGCCAATTGCCTTGATGAGAATTAGAATCAATCCACAAGTCAGGGAAGGAGTGAGTCCTTTTGAAATATTGTATGGGAAGCCATATCCAGCTAAAAGTCTAGAAACCCAAACTGAACAAATGCATATTAAGGGGGGGGGAATGCTAATAAATTATTTGCTGTCCCTCTCACATGTTTTATCATCCTTACACAGGTATCTCAATCAGCAAGCTACTTTGTGCCTGGATTCACCAGTGCACAACTTTCAACCTGGAGATTCAGTTTATATTCATATCTGGAAAGACAAATGGCTAAGAGAAAAGTGGAAGGAACATTGGTCTGCTGACCACCCATACTGCTGTGAAGGTAGAAGGAATCAGCTCTTGGATCCACTCCATGCAAGTCAAACCAACCCCTCGGCTAGAACCCAAAGATGAGTGGAGAGCCATCCCGGCGGGACCATTAAAGACTGTACTGTTGCGCAACCATATAGTAAAATGAAGGGTTACACATTTTTGTTTCTTTTCCAGATTGTAGGGTCAACTATGTTTTTCCAGGTGTGGGATTGGTCAGAGAATGTGTGGGAAAATCTGGCTAAGAATACTGCAAATACTTTTAATTTCTGTTTAGCTTGGGGAATCTCTGTAGAATTGTTCACCTGATGTTTCATACTCAGGGGAATATCGAGTCTCCTGCTGATTTTAAAAAACTATACTATTCTTTAACTTTTAAAACTAACATGAATTATGGCCAACTATATAATTGGGGAAAGATTACTAAAATAAGAGATAAAGGAATGCTGTCAATCAAGGTGAAGGGAATGTTTCCTGCAGAAAGGTGTATGCAATTTGTGAACTGTGCCCCATTCACAAAATGTGAAAACTTATCTCGCTTTGAAACCCCCTTAAAGTATAAGACAGAATCAGTAAGTTATGCGCGGGGACATATTAAGCTCCCCTTAGCATGTTTTCTCCTTTGTGGGAAAACAGCTTATACTTACGTTCCCACCAATATCACTGGGGGATCCTGTTCCATAGGCCTTACTCCCTGATAAAAAAGATTTTAAAGTAGAGGAAAGCAAAAGACAAAAAGCTCTACCACTTTGATTCATAAGCCACTCTCTGGAGTCCAGGTGAAACAGCAGCTGTTGTGTTTTTAGCTCCTGGGTTGGGAGTATATATGAACTACCATATAACAAAATAAATTGCATATGCATTAGTGAAAAGCATAAATTACACATCTCAGGCTTTAGCAGCCTTAAGTGAGGAAGTGGCACAAGTTACAGAAGCCACATTAGAAAAACGAGCTGCTGTTGATTACTTGCTCCTAAGACATAATCATGGGTGTGAAGAATTTAAAGGAATGTGTTGTTTTAAATCTTTCAGACTATTCCCAACTGATAGAGAAAAAGGTTCAGAACTTAAAAGATTTGGCTTCAAAATTTTATGAAAGGGAAGGAATAGACTTTTCTTGGTTAACCTCTTGGTTGCCTAATCTAAACTCGTTGAATCAACTCTTTGTGATTATCATTCCAGTGGTGGTAATTTTGATACTATTTTGCTGTATGATTCAATGCTTGCATATATGTACTGACTTATGCAAACAAATAGCAAGAAATAGGAACCCTCAGCAAATAATGATGACCAGAGCAGAGGACAATGTTCTTATCAAAGAAATAGAGAAAAAGGAATCAGGGGGAAAATTCTTTTAGAAGGTGATTAAGAAGCATAAGAATGAGACTTACAGGGTGTGTAAAACATACCCATAATTATCAAAGAGGGGATTTGTTGTTGAAAGAAAAGGGTTAACAGTCACAAAAATTTCAGGTTTCTCCAAACCCGGTGGGTTTGGGTAGTTGGTGAATGGGGGGATGGAAAGAGGTGGCTCCAGGGCATCAGACCTTGGCATACCAAACTGATCTCAAGCAAAGACAAAGATAGTAGGAACAGAATGGTAAATCTCTGCTTTCGTATATGAAGTTAGGAGTGAAGAATGACTGACCAGTCATTTACTTTACTGTAGTTTCTTCCTTGTTATTATTTGGTATATAAGACCCAGCTTATTTCTCAAAAGGGGTGCTAGCTTTGCGAATTATCACCTAGCACCCTTGTCTGGATGGAACTGGAAAACCCCAAATATCTCGACTCCGTGTGTCGATTGGTTTTTGCACACCAGGTGAAGAACCCAGATTTGGGATATCATCATCATCAGGGAGTAGGAATAAAAATTTAGAAAAAATGCATTACTTTTAGAATGAGATATTACTGAAATGTATCTTCTACCTCATTTTTAAGTTAGAAACAAGAGACAAAGAAACATACTGCCAGAAAGTACCTCAAATAACTCACTTCACATATCTCCCTTACCTGTGCTTGTTTTACCTGTTCTAACATCCCCTCCTAGCACAGACAATTCACAGCCTAGTCCAGTACTTAGCCATCTTACACCAAGAAAGTTTCTTCTCTATGTCCAGTTTCTCCAAACTACAAGTTCTCCTCCGCATGCCTTAACTAAATCTCGCTTTGGGTAAGGCAGCTGATTCCTCAAATACAAATTTGAATAATTCCATTTTTGTAAAGGGTTTTTACACATAAGACAATCGCATCTCTTCCCAACATTTTTTATTCCAAACTTTTCAAATGCAGATATTCCAACAATCCACAAAACCCCACATTTTCTAGCATTGCTGCTTCTGTCAACTTCTTACAGAGTTTGTTTGACTTTTTTTGAAGTCCACAGGCCAGAATGAAACAGAAAACTCTGCATAAGGTTTTGCACTGCTGATGAAGAGCGAAACAAACGCTTGCAGCCTTACCCATGACACTGCAGTCCTTAATTACTTTTTTTTTTTTTCTGGTTGGGTGTTGAGGTTTTAGTTTTTTGCGTCATTACCCTGTTAACTTGTCATGCAGTTTCTGCTCCATTATATCCTTTTCAACACCAGGTCCCAGATGATTTTCTGTTGTACTGTTTTCAACCCAGCTATTCCATTTTCCAGTCTTGAATCCAGCTTTTTTTATTCCTATGTGAGAATATAAATAACCCTTTTATATTTGCTTTTACTCAATTTCATCCTATTGATCTCAGATAATCTCTAAAGATTTATAATAAAATTTTACATCCTTTGAGACTGTGATTCCTGTTTCTTAATGAAATGACAAAGAACTAGTGATTATTACTGTAAACAGGGTTATCAATAAGGCTTAATTATCTTTGAATCATCTTGCATTTGCATTATTTACAATTTTTTTTTTGAAAGTCATGTGTGAGACTACCAAAGAACTCACCACATCACATGTGCTAGGCAAGCTTTCCTACACAGAAGAATGTCACATTGGTTTGATGTTATTTTTCCTTTGTAAATCATATTGGCTGATTCTTGTTCTCTAGGTTCTTAAAAACTGGTTGTTCGTTAATTTCCTCTAGCCTCTTTTCAACTTTTGAAGTTAGGAAAGAAAGACTGTTAGATCAGTCATGCTCCCTTTTCCTCTTTTGAAAGATTAATTACTATGTTTGCCCTTCTTCAGCCCTCTGGGGCCAACCCATCCTCTATGAGCTCTCAAAGATAAACACCGCTGGTTTCTGAGCCACTGATTCGGTTAGTTCCTCAGGGATTGTAGGTAAACCTCATCAGACCTAGCTGACTTAAATACACCGAGCTGGGAAAAATATTCTTTGACTTGTGCTTTTCCTGTCTGGCCTATGTTCCCATTCTACTGTTGATTTTAATTATATTAAATTGTTATAAGTAACTTTTAAAAAAAGTCTGGAAACACAGAAGAAAACGGAGCATTTTAGCTTCATTTGAGCTATCCATTATTTTCTCTTCCTCCCACTTAAGCAATGGATTTATGGTTTTCCTTTGTTTTCTTTTAACACCTCATATGGCAAACAGAAGACTTTTATGGCCTTCTAACGTCTTTTAGTCACTGAAACTTTCCACATCTTTTTAATTTTGTCCCTACACATTTGTGTCACCTTTTTATATGTGCTGTTAGAAAGATGGTGCTATTACCATTTACAATATAGTTCTTTCTGGCTTTAGAAAGCTCTGATTAAACTGTATTTTTCTCTTGATATACTTCTTATCTGTGTTTTACATAATTTTGTGTTGTGCTTTTGATATTGCCTCTTTAAGGAACCTTTCCCAAGACCTTTATCCCTTTAATGACTTCTTCTATCTAATTATTTTATAAGTTGGCTGAAGTCTACCTTTCAGTGCTCATTGACGCTGATTTTCTGCTATCATTCCTTCTTTTTCTTATAGTCAGAGAGATGGTACCCAGTGGTCCAAGTGGTCCTTTGAAGTATTATGTTTCTAAGGTGTTTTCAGAACACTTTTATCCTAATGGCCTTCTGCTTTCAGACTCTGAGCTCTATCCTTGCTATTTGTTAGAATCAAGTCTGAAATAGTTGCTCCCTTGGTTATTTTCTCCACCTTAGCAGGTCAGCTGTGCTTGCTGGAAATACGGAGAAAATGAAATTTATTTCAAGGTGTTTTAGCGAACAGATTCTTTTAGCAAATCGGGTACTTTGATCTCAGCTGTACACGTCAACTATATGCCCATGTACAAATCTATTACGATAAATTTCTACTTATTATTTCAATATATCTTTTTTTTTTTTTTTAAAATCAATCCCTAAAACTCTTTGATGTGGAGCCAGCTTTAGAGTGAAACTCTGCCTTCACAGTATTTAGTACACTTCTGCAAATATGTTTATACAGTGAATATATTTTTTCTGCTCCTGCCTTTCAGGTAGGAATTGACATAGTAAGTTCCACATATTTAAGGAAATCATAGAAAAATGTTTGGGGGAAAGCTATTTAACTTCCTGCTAAAGACTGTGTGAAACCTCCCAGCACACAATATTGTGGCAAATTCTATGAATACATCATATTTTCATATTCTGCAAATCCTTGGTGTAGCCACTTAATAAATACTAAATGCAGCTGTGGTCACGGTAACTCAAAAAGCTATCCTAGAACTGAAAAAAGAAAGATTCTTATATCATTAAGAGTTTGTTGGAGGAGAGGAGGTAAAACCAAGTGGATGTAGCAGATTAGGTGACATGTTCACTGAAATAAAAATGCAAAAGCAAGTATTTGACAACTACCATATACAACTACATGAAATCTCTCAGTTGTTTTTTGGTTTTTTTTTTTTGTTTTGGTTTGGTTTTTTTTAAGTTGGAATGATGCACATGTGGATAACAGTTAAAGATGACCAAAGCATCTGTAACAAAGTCTCTGATCTAACTTTCCCTTCAGTCCTTTTTCAAAATCACAAATTTCTGTATATATTAGAGAAAATTGTCATATTTTTAAGTATAACATCAAAAAAAATATTTCAGAATACTAGAAAATAAACAGTGTTCAACCACTAAGTATATCTTTATCATTCCAATTTGCATCATCCCTAAAGAGGAAATGGGAACTCTTTAGTTAACATACAAAAATGGTATTACTGCTCTTGTATTTTTCTTGGTATTAGCTGAAAAAACGCTGTAAGGCCCCAACTGCGAGTGCACAAAGGTAACTCACCTTGCTATACCTTGCTTCAACACTGCCTTACACTGAAGGCCAATAAAATGAAGCACCTCCTGAAATTTAGAAACTCTTCTGGCAACTTTCCAAAGAATTCCAAAGGAAAGAAAATTTCTGATACTTGGTATTCAGGATTTAACAATGACTTCTTGTTTGAGTAATTTTGTCACAGCATGTAGTATATGAAAAAGGCAATTATCTAGAAACAAACATTTTTGGGTTTTTTTTTCTGTTACACTGTAGACAGTGGTATCTTTCAGAATTAATCTGTGCATTATCAGCTGCAAGTAAATGTGCATTGTCAAAGTTCAAATGTATAATAATGAACAACTATGAGAAATATTTTGCTGTATTCATGGATTGAGGAACAACATATTCTTTCCAGACAAGTCATGAATGTCTGTGAATAGCGCAGGGCAGCACCCTCCCCAGCTACCTGAACAGGGTCTAGTGTAACAAAAATGCAGTCTACATGCAGGATTTATGCCATAAAATAACAACAGTAAAAATAAATATTCGACATTAACAAAGATTAAGGCCAAATTAAACATTACATAAAGAAAACTCAGAAAGTTAAAATACACCTCATAGGACAACTTGATTACGTTACAGGTAAGCAGATGCAGTCTGAAAAGGCATGCTTTTGCTACCACTTTTATTTTGCTGGATTTATATCACCAGAACTTGCATTCTAAGTGTTTAAATTACAGTCCTGCCATGTCATTGCCACTGCTTTCTAAATTAGAGAAAAGACTGGGATCAAAGTGCCATACTTCACTGAGCAAGAAACATCTCTCTGGTGCATTCTGGGTCAAGTATTATTAAAATGTAATCTGTTGTTTCAATTCAACGTTCCTTTCATTGCATGAAGCCCTGTTATGCTGATAAGAAAATCCATTTGAAGAAATGCAGTGATGACTCCTAAGATTACATCTAGGAGATTTCACTCTCGGTATCAAATAGACCGTTCTCAACTGACTACAGAAGAGCCCACAGCTAGAGCTCTGCAACGTGTCAAGTCTTTTACATCTTCTTTGGCTAGAAGTAACGCACAATGTCAACAAAAAGAGTAAAACTTAATGCAGGTTCAGTATTTATTGCTTTTTGAACTACTCGAGCAGTTGAAACTTCTGTCATTGGTGAAGAAAGTCTGATGACACAAATTCCAGATAAGGACATAACAGACCCACTATGAATTCCACAACATTTTTGCGGTAGAGGGAAAGATTACAGTAAGTAAGGATGTAAAAAGATTACAATAAATTTTATGTCTCTGACAGAATAACAACATTTTGGTTTTCCTAGATGGAGCCCAGTCCATGTAAATTATTTGGCACATTAGCTGTGACATTATGGTGGTCCTTTATGCCTTGAAACTAAAAGAACCTTTAGGAAAAACAAAACAAAAACACCCAAATAAACAAAACCAAAACAACAACAACAACAACACAAAATTTAAAAAATCCAACAGAAACAAAATACCCTCCACAGTTCTCCAAAAAAAAAAAGCCACCCCTCAAGACAGTTTTTGAGGGAGTTGGGGTTTTTTATTTGTTGATTCCGTGTTTTCTTTGCTAATCCAAGATGTTCAGAAGGTGGATTCTGAAAACCAGACATTACTAATGACTGATGTGATTAACAGTACTGAGATAATAATCACACAAGCCTCTGCAGTTGGATTTCAACTGCTAGACAAGCCCTTACAGAGGTATGATCCTTTCAGCTAAGAAAGATTATTTTCTAAAACTAATCTTGTTGGCTTCACCGGGAATAAAAATGATGCTAAACTTCATAGATCACGGACTAATGATAGACAACATACGGGAAATTGTTTGACCTGTTTGCACTCATAATAAAGAAACCATGTCCCCTAAGGACCTAGAATCTCTATGAAAAAATTTACTGCTGAGGTTTCCTGGTTAATGCTTATAAAATGTGTTGAGGTCTGGGATGGGAGCCACTACAGAAACACAACGCAATTTCCTATGATAAAAGAAGGGGGAAACGCACAGAAAGTGAGCCTCTAATCTTGAAAGCAGAAGTGTCATAGGAGCTCTTAATTGTTTAGCATAATTATAAACATATGAATTCTTAAAAGACTATTGCCCCATTGGGTGCAGCATATTTTTTATAACAGAAGACGAAAAACGACAAGTTAGGTACTATTTTTGCAGAACACAATTTACATATTCTAATGGATCACAAACTCAACGTAAGTAAACACTGTTATGTTTTTACAGGGAAAGATAAACATCCCACTGAGATGTACAAAGTGGTGTTTAGCCTGTAAAGACATCAGTTCATTCTTTCACTCTCTGCAATACTCTCAAGGAAGCTGCAGGAGTAAGTTCCACTTTACACACGCTACTTAAAGAAAAATACAAATCCAGTGATGGACCATAAAATGGTCCTCTGGGGGAGGAAAAGAAAAAAAAAAAACAAACCAACAACAAAAAACAAAAAAAACAAAACACCAAACAAAACCAACCAAAAAAAACAAAAAAAAATCCCCCAAAACCCCCCAACATAAAAACAGGACATCAGTGAGGACAAATGAGACCTAGAAAACCTGATCTGTGAGTAAAGATTGAAGGAAAGACAGTGAGATGGTAAAATTATTAATATTTAATATTTGAGACAGATAGCTAAGAACTTACCCTTTACTAAAATAACACTTCTTTTGACTGAAAGCTAAGAGTCTGTGATTGTTTCCAACTCCCCACTTCTAAGCTAAGGTAACACCGGGTGTGCCACTGGTATGGGCTCCACCAAGAGCCACATCTCCACATTGTTACGTTATTTACTGTTTGATTCTTTCTTTGAACTGTGGCAGTTAGCAAGCTACTTGAGTCCATCCCTCCGAGGGATGCATACCTGGCTTTGTTAAGATTGAAATTATTTGTTTTTCCTCACCTCTTTTTTTTTTTCCTGAAACAGTCCACAGGTTGGGTCTCTGCAACCACTTGGCAGAGGACAGGGGCGCAGAAGGAGAGGCACTGTCCCAATGTTCTCTTCACTATGACCATAGTTAATAAAGCTTCTGTCTGACCTGTCCTAATTTGCACTTGCGTTGTTATGCACTTGAAGTACCCAGATTCTCCGACAACAGTATCAAACCTGGAGAAGGAAAAATAGCTATTATCTGTGAAGGAAAAAATTCTGGCTTCCTTGACTTTTGAGGACAGAAAAGTAAGGGGTTTTCATAGGGTTTTAAGAAAATTCATATAGAATTCTCCTCACTCCATTTTTTTTATTTTTATTTATTTTTTATTTTCAACTTGCTTTATCTACCTAACATAAAAACATAACAACTTTTGTGTTTGGATTCAGGAGCGATGAGATGAGCACCTGACCTCTTCCAGTTCTTTCCAATCCTACTAATTATCATTTTACAAAATAAAATCTGCTTTGGGGCAAGGATACAGAGTGATCATGAAACAGGCATTTGCTGGGCAATGGCAGAATGGCCCAGGACCCTAAGACTGACCATAACCACACTGTAGTCCAGAAACAGAATGCCTTGTAGCCTGCCTTCCTTGCCCTAAAATCAGCCCCAGGGAAAAAAGCATCAGAGATTAATTTATTCACACAATCCAAATACTGACACCATACTTACAAAAGCTTTAGAGATCCCTTAAAACATCTAACACTTGATCTGATTAAAGATGAAAAAGCTTTCACAATAGTCATACGATAATGTTCTCAATAGCATGAAAAGATATCAAAGCAAGAAAAGAATTAATGTTCATTTTCGTATGATCATTCAAAGCTTGCAATTACCACATCTAGGATTTATATTGGAAAAATCAAATACCTTCAATTGATAATACATCTAGTTCAAATCATAAATAATTTTCTCATGACTCTATTAAAAAAAAACATGGTAGAAAAAATAATCTAGACAATCTTTCATGCATTTTCTTTTGATTGGATAATGATTGAAAAGAAAATCCTCAGAAAATTTTATTTTAGAGAAGGAATGTTAAGGAAAACTACAGATGTGTGAAAAGTGGGAGTTACAAGGGAAAGTCTTTTACAGCAGTTGCTACTAGCAACTGATATATTGTTTCACACACTATAAAATTGCTCTGTTTTAGCTTTAGACATCTTTCTATTACTATTAACTTTTGTATTATAATCTTTACTACCCTTTCTACCTTCAAGAGGAAAATTAAGAAAACAAAGAAACACCTCTGGAGCTATATTTTTTATCTATTCAATTTCCTACTCCATCCTTGGAACATATTTCTTCATTCACCCCCCAGACATCTTGATAAGAAGGTAGAGTTCAACACAATAATCCCAAAGACAAGTAAATGACACTTAACTTCTACAGACATCATAAACAACCTTGTCACTAATCAACTTCAACATCTCTTACTTTCCTTATCTTGAAATTTCAAGTTTCAAACACAATTGGTCTGTTAAAAATGCATGCTTAATAATTTTGGACGTCATTAGCAATTTGGAAAAGTTGAGTAAATAGAAATCATTTAGAATTGGGCTAAAGATGATAACTTTGACAGCTCAAAAACAACTGTTTTGTATTAATCTGGTTTGTTTTGCTTTCAGAAATTGTAAAAAGGTTAAGTAAAATAACAGAATTTGGAAATCACGTAGCTGTATGTCATAAACAAACAATACAAAATGGAACAAAGGATTTGGGGTGAACAATTTACTGAATTCATTTAATAGAAATTAATTTTCTGTTTTGTTTAAAAAAAAAAAATCTGCATTTTTCCAGCTCAAGTAATTTTGTACTGACTTTTTACCCAGTTCCATTAGTACCCTCTGAACAATTTGGCCACAGTTCAAGGAAAAAGCTCCTTTTTGCCCAAAATGTCGTACTACCTCTTCTATTTGCATTGCAAAAATTCCTCCCCTCTTGCTTTAATTGGCAGAACAGAAACAGGGTTAGAGATTTCTACAGGACTGGTGAAATTCATCATTCTTGCTATGTTCAAGTCAGCATCCCATTAGACCTCGTTTTTTCAGAGTCCTACTTAATGCCACAGATAACATCAATTACTCATTTCCTTTCTGGTCAGTAGCCTTCTGACCCAACAGCCAGCACAGAACTTTTCTAAATATGCAGAACTTGAGACTTCAGTTATTTCATTTAGAAATAGTAAAGAAAAAAAAAAACACCAAACCAAACCAAAACCAAAACCACCACGCACAAAAAACCCCACCAGTTGGCATAGAAACTGAAGTTAACACACCCACAAAATGGCTACGGGCACATGGGCATCGCTGGTTCCTCTCACCTTCCCTTCCCTCAGGTTTTTCATAGAAAAAGCCTAATTGTTGCTGCTAAGAAGCTTTTTAGTTTTGAAATACTTATTCCTTCCAAATGTTTAAGTCAGAGTTGTCTTCTGCGGAAGTAGGAACATAGTATCACGGGCACAGATCATGGTGTGAGATACAAAAATGAGACCCCACAACCAGACAATCAAAAAGACTTGGCTCCCTCCCTTGCTTTTCTTTTAGTCTGGCATCTGGGTCTCACAGGCTTTGCTGAACAGTCAGACACTACATCAGTAGCCAGAAGATTCTGTGACAATTGGATAACAAGTGAAAGCACTTGGTCCCAAAGGGTAAGAGACTAAGATCTCAACAATTCAGAAGCTGAAAAATTTATAGTTTAAGTACAATTTTTGACACTTGTTTATCTCCACTATTGTTGCCCCTGCCATCTTCAGGGTTCGTTACCAAGTCTGTGCTCTCAGCCCTTTCACCAAAGACCACAGCAACATATAATATAGTAGCATATGCACCAACCTAACAAATAATGTATATCTTGCACATTATATATACATATTATATATAGAGAGAAGAAGCCTTCCAGAAAGAACAAAAGTTAAAATACGAAGAAAAAGCAGTAAGGACAGAACAGAACAAAACCTAATTTCTTATAAACAGTTCACTCCACATCACTCTGAAGATGACTGTTTACACTGAAGGAAATTCAAAGTATAGAAAGAACTGGGCTGTAAATGGTTTTTCCTAGAGAAAGCAGTATAAGCTTATCATAAAAGTGAACTGAACATATACGACAATGAAATTTCTGTATCTCAAGGAAGTTTCAAACCAGAAGAGCAAACAGACTAGTCCCCTTTCTGCTGCCTATGATATCCCATGAATATGAATATGCATATTAACAAAATGCACACTTAAAATAGATACTCCTACTGGGAAGTCATTACTACAGTCAATTATTGGTAAAAACAAAAAAAACCTTAATGCCTGAAGTTAAGATTTCTAACCACTCAACTGATCTTCAAAGGTTACCCAATGACATTGAAATCAATAGAGCCTTGCCTTGGATTTCCATTAGACTATACTGAACTACTGGAGTCTTAGGCACTAAAACCTTTTTCTTTCTGAACTAACCTGTTTCTTCTGCTAACAGATTAAACTGTCTTGTAGACCTCCTGCTTTCTGAGCCAACTTGCATTTTTGAATGAGTCACAGACGCAGTTCTACTTCTTTAGCTTTGGTGAACAAATCGCACTGGAGTAGTGTGCTAATTAGTGAGGAGATGACTGATATTGACAGGCAAATATCATTCTAATTACTAATGACGAGAAAAGAACTACAGAAAATACCCTTGTGGTTTGACTGTAACACCATCGTTGATGAATAATATAAATCCTATTTAACTATATGAAAGTTGTGCACGGAGTATTCTCCAGCTCCTCTTTTAATCAAAGCAATCGCTACAATCTCTTTTACAAACTAGGCTCTTCTATAATTTCGTCTTCTGTCTTCAAAACTACAGAAAAGCCTGAATCACCCTGCTGCCCCTTTCAGTAACTGGGTGCCTTAATCTCTCCTCTGATGTTTCAGTGGTACCTACACATCACATTTTACCCACCCACTGAGCTTTTTCCAAATGGCTCCGAGGCCTCACTTTGCCCATTCCCCAGTCCCAGATTGGCTTTCCTCACATAAGAGGCTGGTTGTACCCAGCAGTGAGAAAGTCAGATTTTTTTTTTTTTTAAATATATGCCGCAACTGAAGAAATTTGTAGGGAGGAAGTATGGAGGGTGACTAACCCAGGCACAAAATATTATAGCAAGTTACAAACCTGTATTTGACCCCAGCCTAAAGCCCACATATTTCTAGACGAATCTACAAAACCACCTCCCACCGCCCTTCCCATTTGGCTAGAAATTATTCCATAGGTAGATTAATAAGAATTTATAAAATGCTTAGAAAACAGAAAATCAGATCAATCAGATTTTCCATATTCTACTTGGCTTTTTGTAAGTTCATGAATGATAAAAATAGATCGATCAATTTATCCATTAATTTTATTTTCAGGTTCTCAAGCAGCTGGACACTACTGTACCATCTGGATCTCAAATACTCTAGAGAAATATTTTTAAAAGCTGAACAGTGATTCTGCATAGGAGATTGCAGTAGGGGTTGTTTGCTTCTTTAAAACGTCATTACAGTACTTGGCTTAATATTGCATTATTTCAATTTTAAATAACCTACATTTCAGGAAAAACCTGACCACAGCAGCCCCTCTGCAAGAAATGCTAAGGCGTAGTTACACAGTTTCCTTGCTTGCTCTGCAGACACATTTGTTTGATTAGCCACTTCCACTCAGAATCTTAATGCCTCTCAGTACCCATCTAAAATGAAGAGGACATCCATCCAAGCACCACTGAATACCTAGGAACCAACTTCATATCAATGATTTTCTGTTGTCAGTGTAGCAATAATTGTTCCCTGCTGCTATTATTGTTTTTCATGCATACCTCAAGACTTGTTCATTTGAGACTACTCAGCACTTGTGCATGAATTAAAAATTATCTTGTTAGCAATTCAGTACCATGTCAAAGATACAACTCTGGGGATGGTCACAACACCAAGGTGACTAGTTAAAACTGCAAGGAGCCACAGCAGGAAAGCTAAATGGTGATACAGAGTCCTCAAGATAACCGGTTACACTTAATGACCACTTACAGTGTTAAGCAAGTACAACCCTGTTTAAGTGCAAGAGTTAGAATTAAAAAGCTAGGTATGACTTTTGGTGTATAGTACTATCCTCAAAAGAATAAAAAGAATACACTTTGAACAAGAAAAAAAGAAAAGGCGTCGGCATGAAACACTGCTCCAGTGACAACTTTCTAAAGCTCTTCAATACTCCAGTAAACGTAAGTCAAAAATTACCTTGACAATAAGCAGGCTGGTGCTGAAGGTGTGTCCAGTGTTACAAGAAACTATTGAGAAGTTGCTAAAACTGTCTGGCATGTGTCTCACCTCTGACAATCTTAACCTCCTTCTGCTAAACCAAATATATGCTAAGGTCATCTTCTGCCTTATAACTTTATAATTCCTTCGTATAACTTAGTGGGTTTTAATAACTAAAGTTGTAAGGGAGGTTAGGCTGGTTGTTTGAAAAATTAGGTGGAGTTGTTAATGTTCCACAGATTTATTTTTTTTAATACTGTAGAATGAAATACAAAATTCAATACAATCAAAGAAAATAAGCTCATGACTGCAACTGTTAGTCTCCTTCTTTGGAATAAAAAATTAAATGGTTTCAAAGAATTGTTGGGAATTTTATTATGCCAGAAAAACTGTTCTGGAGAAATTTGGTTTCAAAGATGATATATTTCATTCTAACTTCCATGGTGAGTTGATCATGGATAAGACAGTAAAACTCTTGCCTTCTGTTGGACAATGCCTAACCTCCAGGATCACATTTTTAGTCAAGTCTTTGAGGTGGCTACTTCATTTTTAGCTCTGCTGTCCCATTTTCACCTACACAGACATCAGGAAAATATATTTCCTTCCTTTATGCTTAAATTAGTTCTTGGTCTCAGGAACCCTAACTGCACAACACTTCTGCTCCCCTAAACTACAGCAATCCATCTCCAACATAACCCTGCCATTCTTGGAAACACTGCTTCCTATTTACAGTGCAAAAATCACTCTTTTCACCTGAAGATCTGAGTTAGTAGTCATTTTCAGCATCCCTTTCTCCTTTTTTAGCATGGAGCACAGCATTCTCAATGCACACAGATTAATACCGAATTAAGTATTCAGGCGCAGACTGGAAAGGTCTACAAGGTAGAGGAGGAAAGAGTAGACACAGCTTTAATAAAAAAAGCAGAAGGCAGAGGGCAGGCTTATTAACTATGGATGACTATATTTCTAAATGTCTTTGCTCTTTTGGTCTCTTTCCACATAGTGACATCTATTCCTAAAGCTACAGATTGTTTTGTTGTTACATTTGCGTGAAAAAGGCAAAGCTAAATGAAGTTGCACTTGTTTTTCTATGGTCAGCTGACACATCTCTAGTTTTCAGTACCTTGTAGTCTTCACATGAAGATTACTCACTATTCAGTGCAGGCTCTGCTTAGCAGGTACACTTTCACACACATGCTATCCCCTATAAGCCCAGGAATGGAATGGGTCATTTCATTTGGCTTATATTACTTGATTGTTTCACAGTTTCCTAATGATCCGCACACCGAAAGGAGAATCCAAACATTGTGAGAAGAATAGCAATGACATTGTGTTTTATAAGACTGTTCAGAAGTGCCTCTGATGTACGTAGCTCAAAAACTCCTAAATCTTTGACATTAGCTATACTGCCTACCACTTTCTTAATAATAATAATGGGGAAATAATACCTTCTAAACGTTTTTTCAATCAATTGAATTAACCAATTATCTGCAGCTGTATTTGAGATAGATTATTACTGGCCTCACTGTTTTGCCCTGGAACTTGGGGGCTGGATGCCAGAACACATTAATAGAGATGAAGCACAATTTTATGCAGCTTTGCTGAAGTGAAAGATAAGAATCTAATATATTATCTGATAAAGAGACTAATTATTTCCTAAACAGGTATCGTACACAGCAAATATACTTAGCCCTTCTGAGCTCTTGTGAGTTGCACACATCATCTTTTCAGATTACATTTTTACAGCATGATTTGGCTAAAGGCATATTTCAATCAATAAAAAGATTTTGTTTTATATAAACTGATATTTGATTTATAGACATGTATACACACACAGAGGTGCACACATGCTCACACGCACGTATTCCTTTTGCCACAAAGTAGAAAATGTGCTTAGAAAGCAAAGCAAAACCTACAATTAAAATGCAATTTTATTAAGTCCTCTCTTTCCCTTGTTCTTAGGTTTTTAATTCATTCTTAGGAAAAAAGTCACACTATTTCCATTACTGCTTAAACTAATGTGTTCCTATCATAGACTATAGAAGATTTTTTCACATTAGAGAAAATCATCCTAAGAGCAGAGACACCAAGGAAAAAAAAACTCAACAGAATTAGATTCAGGCAGATGTCTAGAATCAGCTCTGAGATCACTGAAATTAGGCATCTGCAGCATGCACTAATGAACTGCAGATCTACATTGCAATAAGTGTAATATATATATTCCAGGATATTGTCTCTGCTTTTTAGTTGTCACTACACTACTACAAACAGGCTATGAAGTGTACCTATGTTGTATCTGTGTTAGACTCAATTATATTTGATATGTTGATAGGTCTTCAGTGCTCATTCAGGGAGTATTAGCCACCAATTTACCATTTAACTTTCCTTTTTTTAAAAAAAAGAAGGAAATAATAGGTGAAGGAAATAAGCTGCTCTCGGCAATGATCTTGAACATTGCCACTGCAAACTAACAAGGCTCTAAGCAAGGTGTAACACTTATGTTTCATCTAATGGGAAAAGAAAAACCCACAGCAATAACAAAAACCAAAAACATCTGGTTGTGTAAAAGCTTTGGTGACAGGTACAAGGACTGCACCAAAACATTTACTTCAAAGTTTGTGAGGGTTTTTTCCTTCCTTCCTTTTTTTTTTTTTTTTGAGAATTAGAAAATTAGGTTAGCAAGTAAACTAAAAGCCAGCCACAAAAGCTAGGCATGTGCAATGAAGCAGAGCCATCTCTACATCCCCTTTGTAGAAATAGCCTATATCCATTCAATGCGCATCAACTACTTGGTCACTTCTTTCCAAGTTCTATAGGCAGGCAAGTGCCTTTAGCTCAACTACTTAGGATTGTCTCAAACTGGCAGGACCTCCATTACTGAAAATAAACTGCCAAGCGTGACATAGCTTACTGTTTATTTCTGTGCTGAGATTAAGGTAAGCAGAAACTTTCTGTATCCATTATTATACTGGATACCTAAACTTAACTCAATCTTGAGGTTCTATAGTCAAAATAGGACAATAAAAATATCGATCATCTTCATTTTTACAGTTCTGTGACTGTATTCTCAACAAGGCAACACTAAGAAAGGCTGACACTTCCCACAGTGGAAGACTGATAAGAAGAAAATTGTACTGGATATCTAACAAAAAGGATTCTTCATTACCTTCCCAGATTACTTTCACAGTTTTGAGAGGTCTGGAGACCATTAAAAAGCTTGGTAAGCTTTAGCAGTTCTCCAGTATTGATGCTTGCCCAACTGTGGCACAAAGCTGCACCTTCTTCTTACTAAAAAGTGCTTGGGCAGCCAGTCTTCAACTCACTTCCTTTCGCTTCCCTTCTTGCCTCTTCCAGCTACTTTGATGTCAGAGAGGCAACTCTGTACAAACACATGCCAGGTTTGGAAGACACTTGTTAGAAATACATATTTCAATTGTTCTTCCACCTCAGAAACCTGAATGGACAAACAAACGCATGAGAGCCAATGGCAGCATATCTGCACACTTAGACAACTTCCATTTGAAATCCCACCATGACTGTAGAGACTGGCCTGAGGACTAAAAGCAGTTATAACACTTTCCTTCACTTCCAGTAGAAGGCCTGGAACACAACAGGCCACTTACAGCTAGCTTAAAAGAATCTTCTGTGACATGGCTTCAATAAATATGTGACTAAACCCATACCTTTGGATACACTGATGGTAAATCATCTATACGAAGATTTAAGGAAAAACAGCTTTCTCCTCCCTCTGGTTCTAAGCACTGAGAGAACTAATGACTCCCACACTAGGAATCCTTTACATGCAAATGACACAGCCAATTACCACTAAAAAACCCCAAAAGCATTGGCTCAAGTACAATATTGATGTCTAAGAACCTTTAAACTGTTCTTCCTACAGTAGGAGCTTTTCAACTCATGTGTCAAGTTCTCTCATTGTGATGATCTCACACTGTTTTGCTGCTGTTGCTCTTCTAGATCATCAACATAAAGACTAAGATTTAAGTTCCCTTAGGCTTAAACACACAAAACTTGCTCTTTCAGCTGGCCGCCAGAAGTCTCCTGCTCAACCACACTTATAATGAATGTTCCTCTCCCAGGTGGATGATATGCAAAGGAAATCCAATCAGCGCTCCCTACTTGGAATTATCATTACCAAATATAATCATTATACAGTCAGTTTTACACCAAAAGGTATACCAATACCTTTCTGAGATTCCAAATAACTCCAAGGAGAGCTGAATTACAGAATCTAACTTTCCACTGCTTGTGAGGTCCTCTGTCCTCATGTGGAATGATCTGCAGTCCCTTTGCACACATATGCCATAGTAAGAAATTAGGCCTCAAGTCCTTTCTGAATCACTACTGCTTCCTTAGCCGTGTCTCCAAGACCAAGCTGCTTCTGCGTTTTTCCCTACAAAGGGCTTTTGTACTTCCTTTCTCTAGATCTCAGCTTTCACTGCAATGCACTTCTATTGGCCCTGCACAGCATCCGTAAGTAATTAAGCATACCAATATCAACAAATAATACTGGAATTATCCCACCAGCAACATTTCCATCAAAGGAGAGAAACATTAACGTAAAATGGTAGGGACCTATGCTTTCAGTTCCTTGCTCTTGTCTTAAGTATGAAGCCAAGAACAAAAAAATGATGCTTCTTACCAGCACTTCCATGTGTCATTTATGGTACATGGTTACTACCGCTAAAGAGCCCAGCAGCATAAAAAAAGTCTAGTAAACTTGCCTTTCTGTCTGTTTGTGTTATAATAATTGCCAGGGGACAGGATGCTAGCAAGTTCTTTTCCCAGTTTGACCATGGGCCGTGCCAATTGATAACAGTGATAAAGTTTAGAGTGTTGGAGGAATTACACTGACTTTAAAAATGCTTTGAGATCTTTGTGCTTTGATGAAAGATGTCCAAGAGGAGCCAGTAGTTACATAAGGCACAGATTAAAAATTTTACCTTGGCAATAAAGGTGTCTGATCAATCTGCAATGGTAAAGAGCTTTTAGAATAATTTAACTCCTTCTGAAAGTATTCCACAAAATAGTACACCAACATCAAATTCAGGAGCAGAAAGAATTCATTTTCTTTACCAAAGCAAAGTGATTTCAGGCAGTCTATAGCACATAGAAAGTAATATTAAAAAAAAATTCAGAAATGTCACTTAGCAGGATCTCTGCAGGCCTCAGAAATGATAGTCTACAGCTCACAATGAAATAATCCTAACCAGTTTGGGATGGAAAAAGGGCTGATTTCCTGTCAGAGGACAAAAATACTCTCATTTATCCTTGATTAGTTTTTCTTCTCCAGTGGAAAATATTTATTATTATTATCGGTCATTTTTACAAAGCTTACTATCATACCTGTAGTACTTGACAAAAAACAGCATTACATGAAGTGCTCTAAGAAACAGTTATTTATTTTGGGGGGTGTCATTTAATAGAGCTGACTGCACAGGGTCCACGCCATAAAAAGGGGAACAGAAACAAATGGAAGAGGAATGCAAGGGATGCAGCCCTTCTAATAACAGATACATCTTTTTTGAGGTGGTACTTCAACTGGCTGCAGCTCACTCTTACACCCGTTCTTTTTTCTTTTTACTTCCATGGCACAGGCCAGTTGTAAATGAAAATGAATAAAACAGGCTTCAACATCATAACTACTATTCTATTTTCACAGTTATATATTAAAAGATGTATCATCATACATTCTCAGATTCTATCCTGTGCATGCCCTGTTGTGTATTTTATCAGGAGACTTCAACAAATCAGGATCCCCTCCCATAGGATTGTTCTGTGGTTATCTTTATGTAAGAATATTGATAAGTATGGATTCTTAAATAGATAAAATGATGATGCTCTAGAAGACGGATATATTAAAAAAAACAAAAACAACAATAAAACCCCACACAGGCCAGAATTTGAACTTACCCTTTGCAAGAGAAATGGCTAGTAGCAGGGGGAAGAAAAAAGAATAATGAGAATTTTGACTTTACATTTATTTTCTAGTGTCATTTAGACCAAGTTAGTATCAGGGCTAAACTGTACTAACATAAGCAGTAACAGTTTCTGCCACAGACTTAGGTCAAAAAACAGGATATCCAAACCATAATCAAACTTCAAGAAAGTTGAGAAGTTTAAAGTCTCAATCCATTTCAGTCTCTGCTAGATTTTTCTGAAAAATAATAAAAAAAATGAAAAGTCATAGGCAGTCATTGTTTCTGCAGCAAAACCAACACACAGAATAGGAATAGCCAGGTGGGGAGGAGAAAAACAAAATTATTCACATACTGCTTTTATTTATTCCTCAGAGAGCACTGCAGCTGCAGAGAATTCTGAGTAGACATTCACTTCCAGAATTAATGTTATGTGGAAAGAACAAACATGAAACTCTTCACTCTCTGTTTTGCTGCTAACATGCATCCTTTACATACCTCACTGCATGCAGCCATCATTCTAAGTACTTGACAAACCACTAAGCACAATACCTTATCCTTCACTGAAAACAGCTCAATAAAAACCTGACAACAGTTGGTTTGTAAGTATAGTTATCAAATTAACAAAGTGCCTTTTTGTTCAGGAAATCCATCATTTAAGGGGAGGCAAGCAGGCAAGCATAACCATACACAGCCACCTAATTGGGACAATTACGTATTTGTATGAGTGACTCATTTCTATTCATACTTAAGCGCACATTGTACAGATGGAGTAATCCATTGATGTTCAAGCTTTGTGTGTTAACATCATGCATCCTTTTCAACTAGATCAGAATTTAAATCAGTGAATCATAAGCAATACATGTAACTGGTAAAGGAGGAAGACTATTCATGTGGCTAGGTTATAATGACTCCCTGTCCTTCACAGGAAGGACTCCCATTAACAGCAGTTAATTTTATCACAATGACCAGTCTACCTCCAAAAAAAACCTAACCCAACCACAAACCCTAGGTAAACTAATAACGCAAGGGGTAGCATTGTGGAGCATGTGAGAGTAAAACCTTTATATTCTTACCAGGCCTCACTATCAGCATGTCATCTCCCTTTACAACACAATTGCTCTCTGCCTAGGTTTTTTTTTTTTTTTGGTTCCCCTCCTTTAAGATTTGAATTCTTCTTGCTATACACAGTTGTCTTTTGTGTGAGCAGATTTGAATTCAGGCACTACTGGAAACTAGAAATCAATGGTGATGCCTCTGTAAAACTAAAAAATACTCTTTTGTTTAAAGAGTTTATTTCTATAAGATGCTACATTTGTCACATTTTACTTCTGAGTAGTGCTACTATAGTAGTAGTGCAATAGATTTCTGCGAGATCATTACCCAGGTGTCAGACACTAGCTAGAATCAAGCCCTATATTTTTATTTTGAGGTTTGTTTCTGTCCAAAACAGCCTTCTTGTATGAGATGATTAGGACTGATCCTGTTTATACACGGGGACCTGGACAGATTATGTATTTATTTCTTTATGGTTAAATGTAAAGCCCATAGCAAAACTGGAGACAGAACAAGTTGTACAACCCTGAATCCACAGGATAAACAAGATAAAACCCATAGGAAAAAAAGAACATACAGGGGAGATACCATTCCTTATTATCTTCATTATTTCTAATTCCTGACTTGAAGTTATAAAGCTGCACTTGCACTGTGGCATAACTCAAGTGGTGTACCAGGAAGGCTACCCAGCACAAATAAAGGACTGAAAAAAGCTCAAAGAACCAAAAGCCTAATATTGCATACCATAACAGAAGATTAATTTTCAACCTAATTTAAAATAGCAGTAAGACCCAGTATGGAAGGAGATGCCTGAGACTATGCAGAGCTCTAACAACTACTAAGACTCTAATGACTCTAAGACTGTGTAGAGCTAACTAGGAAAAAGTCTCACAAACTAAGGCAAATGTGAAACTGCCCAGACACATAAAGCATGAGGTACACGTGAAAGCCAGCGAGAGAGAATCTCAGAAGAGAAGGAAAATAAAATTAAGAAGCAACAGAAAAAAACTAGGAAAAAGTCTAGGAAGAGACTGTTGGTGTATTTTAAGACAAATGCTTCCTGAAAAACGCTGGCTGATGTCAGTGAAGAAGCTCCCTCTTATTTGATTTCACTAATGCATGGAGAGATTGGACTTAATACATCCTTTGTACTTAACTAGGATTGCATCAGATATCTGCTTTCATCAACAATTTCTCTTCACTGAAACAATCTATAGATAAGGTGACCAGGCTTTCTTCTTTTTAATGGATGTAGAACACAATCATGTGAAGGGGACACAGTGTCCCTTTGTTAGGCTGCATTGATGCTGAGGCTCTTCATTCTTGCTTTGGTACTAGAAATAAGCAATCGGAGGAGACAGAAAAAGTCTTCTGTTCTAGGATGGGGCGTTTTTATCCATGTAAAAAAATAGCATCTTAAAGGTGTCCTTTGTAATAAAAAGGACATCTTTATACTCTAAGACTGTTTCAGACACCCCAGAAGTTCAGTTGCCTTCTCTCAGAACCGTAACACAATGAAATAACGAAAGCTTCAATTTGTATAGACATCATTGTCTGGTACTGGAAGCAGAGTTTTCCAGTTATTTTTTGAGTTATGTTTGGTTATATTTCCAGGTCCAGAAGAATTGAATTTTGGTTATCTACTCAAAAAGCTTGTTCTTTCAGCCCAATATTGTGAAGAGCTTCTGACAGATGGCATGACAATGCGTTTTAGGATTTACTGCGTAATATAAAAAAAATATACCAGATACATTAAATGATTTTCGCTTGACAGCTTTTATCAAAAAAACAGCTTAGTGTTACCTCAGGAAACTCAGCTGGTAGGAACTACCCATCAGCTGGTCACCTAAGTCCACTTTCATAATTGCAGTCTGAGGATCGCTATCAATACTAATGCAAACCTAAGACACAATGACCATGTACTCATGCATGATCAAACATCCTTTTAGTTTTAGTGAACAAGACAATGACATCATAAGCATAGTTGTCAGAAGCAAGACTCCAAGAACTGACCCTAAAACGGAAAGAGATTTGGACAGAGGTGACTAAATACAAGTCTGGTGGTGTAGCGTGCAGCAGTGCGTGAACTTGGAAGTCCATTTGGCCCATCACCTTCTCTGGTGCCACAGAGCTATAAGGAGGGGTTTTAGAAGTAGAGTGGCTGCAGTTTCCACTGAAGTTTCGATATTTTAAATGAAGGTGGTTAAATCTTCCTCAAATTGAACGCACTTTAAACAAAAAAAGAAGAAAAATAAAATCCACACACGTGCCCACGTATTTATAGTCAATGTCTCACCAGGTACAGAGTACATGCAGGTGTGTGTGTATATGCGCACTTGTATTATCCATGTGTGAATTCTACCTAGGTGAGTTAGGCTCTAAGTATCTTTCAGGAAAAAAAAGAACAGAAGAAAATACATGCACATTTGAGGGTGGGGAGGAAATGTTTGCTCACCTCTGCATACAAAGATTTCATAGGTCTCTTAATTTCAGGTTCTTATTTATGGGATTTACCCAAACTTCAAATTTCCAGAAGAAAACATAAGACTTACTATTGCCTCAAAATGTATCCTCTCTCTCCTGGTTTCAATTCTAGTCAAAAGCAACCTTGTTTTACTATTGATCTTAAAAAAATAATTATCAAAATCCTGATGTTTTACACATATCTTGCTTGTGTTTTTCTCTTCAATATTTAACTTGTGTATTTTTCTTTACGTAGCCGCAGTACTATTTCCTGAAGGAAAACAAGACATTGTGATTGACCAAGACCTTGTCACTTTAGGAAGCAAAAATGTCTCCATGCACCTGCTTTTCCCTTAACATAGTAGAGCCATGACTTCCATGATACACCTTTAATCTAATACATATAGATGTTTCTTTCTGAAATGACACTTGGTATTAGGCTGAATTTTTTCATTTACAAAGACAACAATGGCAATGTCACAATCCTTAGAACATAGTAGTTCACTTTGTCTTCTGCAAGGATTTTCCTTTTGATTTTATTCTAGCTTATCTTGCTTTTTAAGTGCCCATAATCTCCGCACAACTGCAAATTATTAGCACGTTTTTCAAATTTCAACTTCTGACAAACTCCATTAAAAGTATCACCTTTTTATTTCAGATCTTGGCATCTGATCTTTTTTATCCTCTACCTGGCTCTTTATCACATTGTTTGTCTTTTCAGCATGAAAAGATCCCTTGCCACACCACCTTCTCACAGAACCCTACATTTTTTGCTGTGCAGCTACATTAATTCAACAGCAACAATATATTTTAAATTCACATGGATTACAATTCATTATTTCATCGGTTACATTTATAATTTGGGATACTTTTTAAAATAACAGAAATAACAGAAAGAAGCCCAGGAGTCTTAAAAAGTTTATATTTAAAATCCTATTTAAAAGCAAAAAAACCACTGCATCCTCCATTGAAGAACTGTTGTCAGTCACCACAGTTTCATTTGTATTCATTTTGGGTCATGAAAGAGCCAAGAATTGCAGACAAGAGAAGAGGAATATGGTTTGCATGCAAAGGCAAACTGCTCTCCTACAAGGTTAAACAAAGATAATTTTAGAAGCCATTCCCAGTAATGTATTTATGCAGGTTTTACTGACCTAAGTGAAAACTTTAAACCAAAAAACCCCATGATCTTTGATAGATAGGGGGGGAAAAAAGGGTCTTGGGCCTTGTTACTTTCAGCTAAAGAAAGGAATTCTCTCCACATATAAATGAAGCAGCCAATAGCTTAAACATGCAATATGAGAACTTTTTATATGATTAGTCTTTTTAAAATAGCATTTTATTATGGTCCACTTATTAATACAGACAGGATCATAAATACCAGTTCTTTTAGACATTTAGGTATAGAATTCATCCCACAAAAAACATGTTATCTCTCCTCCCTCCACACACTTTTTTTCAATTCCGTTGAGGTCTTATAAACCCCAAAAGGCTGCAAACCTGGACGGATACTAGATAATATAAGAGACAACCCACAGCAAGTCAACCTTTCTTTTTGTTTCTCTATATTGCCAAATTCTGATTCCTAGTCATTGATAATCCATTTACATCCCTATATATATGTCATAGATATCTCCATGGAACGCAAGTTCCAAACCATTTGTTCCATCCTGGACTGGCATTTTGACAAACCACCAGATTTCCATCACACTGCTGCTGTTGTCTTCCAAACTGTTATTTCTACTGAGAAAAAGGACTAGCACTTGTCACTGAACCTTACCATATATGTATTATCCTGGAATATACCTTCAGCAATGATAACGAGAATCATATCACTTCTAGGTACTTCAGCCATTTTTAAATGTAGATAATATGCAACACTTAAACTGGCTCTTATTGATGCTGCAAGTACAGTGATAAACATCACTGATATCCTCAGATGGAAGGCCATACACACACACATAACAAGCCAGTATCCCTGGAATCACAGCTGGAAAAAAGCAGTTACAGAATTCTAATATATTTTAATATGTGTACTACCACATGCATGCCTACTTATCTCGGGTACCAGCAACCTGTCATTGGAAAAGTCTGTTCTGCAGCTTCCACTGACTACATTAGTAGTGAAGCAGAGTAAGAAGCTCCATTTCAACGCAGGAGAATGTGGCATTACACTTCTCTTGGCAAAAATGATGCAGAAATCAGCAGGTAGGCCACAAGGATCTGCACGGCACTTTATGCTGCCCACTGGTTCACAACATCGCCCTTAATGTTACCTTATTCTGTGACAAAGTAAACATCAGTGCTCAAAGACAAGACTCTAGCACTATAAATTTTCATGCAGTATTTTACCAGCTGCTTTTTCAAAGTTTGTTGTTCTTTTTTAGCAGTACCTTCAAAAGTGGCTGGACAGACCATAGCTTGGGGTCATCCACTTTCTCCAAGTTCACATAACATTAATTTTAGATAACTCAAGTTTTCACCAAAAAAATATTGTGTGATGAAGTATTTTATTTCATTTAACTAGTTATATAACTGTGATGTGAAAAAGTGCAAATCAACCACTTTTGTAAAAACTAAATCAAGGATTTTATTATCAAAAAGGAAGAAGCAGAGAGCCTTCTACATCTCAGTATTCTCACATTCAGAGCTGTATTTCAAAAACAACCCAGTAATTCATTATCATGGATGCATAGCATTCAAATAGTTTTCACAAGAAACAAAACATGAGCCTATACATCCCCCACTGAGACTGAGAAGTCCATCATTAAAAGAAGAGATCCTCCCTCATGATTTTGTAATTAAACACTGCAGTGTTATACCAGCTTTACACACCATTTAGTTTAACAAAATTTTACAATAAACTTATCATACCAGAATGCTGGGTGTCTCAATGTAGCCACAGAATACTGACCAATTAGTAAGTAACAATCAAACCTTACTAAAGATTTTTCTTTTAATTAAAACAAAACATCATCAACAACAAAAAAACAACAAACAAACAAAAATAAAAAAACCAACCCAAAACCAAACCCACAACCTCAAAACTCGATGGCCTGGATTTTTTTTTTTTTTTTTAAATACTCATAATAATCTTGACTCTCTTCTGTTACCCTGCTTCAACCTGCAGTCCAAGCACAACTTCAAAGCCTTGAAATAAATTAAAGTTATAGCCAAAAAAGACTAATTTTTCATATTGTATTCATCCTTTCTGTTATTTAGGAATGAGACACAGTCCTACTGTTTTCATAACATGGCTCTGTAATGATAATATATATAAAGAATGAAGGACAGGAAACTAGCCTCTGACATGAACTTGCTCCAGTTAACCAAAGCGTCATAGAAACTTACATAATTTGGAAGAACTTTTGATGGTTTAATCCTTCTATTTTAATGAAGCTTTATCCTTGAGATGTTACTTAAAATCTGATTTGGCATTGGACCAAAAAGTACTCTGCTAATGCAAAAGAATAAGAAGTTCCATATACTGTAATAGGAATTTCCTTGATATATTTTCCTTACATAAACTTGACATAGCTTTATAGTGTTGACACTCTGCAGAGAATGAAAGTAAATGCATTTTTCATTTTCTTTGTCTTTTTTAAAAGGAATGAATCACCCCATTTTCACTGGATGCAAAGGGGGAATGGGTAAACAGGTCATGCCATTAAAAACTTATCAAAAAGGTATCTTGAATGGTATATAACCACCAATTTAAGGCTGTTTCAAAAAAGGAACAGACTGCATATCTAGATTTGCTAAGACCACCAGCATTCTTCAAGAGTTGTGATAGTATATGTGTGAATGAACAGGTCTTCCCGCTCGCAGGCAGATGTCTGCCTACAAGAAGTTGGATGCTGCTGCCATACTTTCAGTTTGCCAATAGCAGATAATTCTATTTCTTGTTGACTGTGTTTCATTTCTTTAAGCCCCAGAGTTGAGTACTTTCTATATGATTTCTTTTTTGGAAAAAATGGAGGTTAATGGAAGCTGAGCTTCTCATTCACACATCAATTTACATTTGAGAGAAACATGAACTGAGGAGATCATCCTCACAGGTTGGGGGAAAAAAAAAAAAAAATTAAAAAAGCAATTATTCAGACTGCACATTTGGAAAGTAGTGTGTGTTAGTTTTGCAGCCATACATGCATCCAGAAAATCACAGGTGTTACCATAAAATCATTTGCAAAATCTTTAAAATTGGGATAGGCCAATAATCACACTGGCAGACTGGTCCCTTCTATTTGTTTTAGGGTGAACTCCTATTCCTACCCATCAGTGGAAAGACTAAAGCAAGAATCTGACAGCATCTTTGTTAGAAAGCTGCCTTTCATAGAATATCCCAACATTTCAGTTTTTTCTTTGTTTTGACTCCAACAAAAGTAAAAAATTTCTGTGAATTTCTATTTTGAAAATATTTGTATTTTTTGACTACTGAAATGTGAATGTAAACTTAGTATTGTTGAATCATTCAATTCAGATAAAAATGTTATTTTTCAATAAGTAAAACTGCTGTCCCTTCTGTATATTTACAATTCATTTCATTCTAATGACTTTACTACAACATTTTTATTTTATTTTAATGTGGATATTCTACATTTACTGGCATTAAAATATGAAATGTTTTATCAAAGGAAACTATCTATCCTTCTTTTTCTCTAAATACAGCTTCTCAACTCCTTTGGATTTTTATTTTTTTTTTTTTGCCATTGAAAATTGTCAAAATTACATTCACACAAATTATGCGACTTTTTAGATGAAGTACCTCTGAAAATAAACTATTCTGTTTGAAAGTCTGAATCGGTTCTGGATGTCAGGTGCCTGCTATGAAAACAACATGGGAACTTTTATCCTGCTGTTGCTACACCCACCCAGTGCCAAAGATTAGAACAGCAGCATCGCCCTGTAGACTTCCAAGCATAACAATGGCCTTCACTGGACAGAAAAAGCAACCTAGCAGATGAAGAGTGCGCAGGTTCAGATCAAAAGTAACTAGAGGGGAAAAAGAACATTAAAAAAAAGGGCAATAAACACATGCCTGAAAAACCTACACTGTAAGTATCTCAAACTTCCTTAAATTACTTGGAGAATTTATTGAATACTGATTCTTCAGAGAGGAAAAATAGAAGCTTAAGGTCTTTATTTAACATATGATGCATTTAAGTTTTTTTAAGGATTTAAAGCATTTTATTAAAAAGTCTACACATCTCTACACAGCTTTATTTTCTGACAGAGGGAAGCAAATATCATTCTAATGGCCTTGCAAGCTGGACTTTTAAAGTAAAAGGAGAACTTGTATTTAAGCTGTGATCATAAATTTATGTCTCAAAAATATAATACGAATACCTTTTGTGTTACTGGAAGAGAACATCTTTGCCTCCAATACAGGAGGTACTAATTTGTAACTCCCAACCACAAAATAATGAGGTGGCAGAACAGAAGCAGCAGAAAAGGCTGGTAAATTGGACTGTATGTTTAACTCCAGTCTCAGCCTACACACAGAATAGGTGGCAAGAGACCTGCATTGTTCCCTTCTGGTTCATTCAATCAGCTTCCTTTATAGGTTAGTTTTATTATTTTTCACAGCTGCAAAAGTTCACATATCCTAAGAGCAAAAGAATGTGAGATTCCTTGAAGGTTTTAAAATGGAATTTTGGGATGAGTCATCCCCAGAAAAATTTCCAATGGTCCACCCCAAAGGTGATCCACCAAAGCAAAAAGATGGATTAGAGCTACTGGTTAAAAGAGCAGCAAAAATTTCTGATATACTCAAAACATTCACAAGTGGTCAGGTCTCTATTCAGTGCTGTTTCTCTGGAAGAGACGCTCAAGTGAAGTAACTCTGCTCTATGAAGTAACTCTATTGAGCTAACCTAAGCTAAGCAATGAATCCATTAGCTTTCTTTGATTCCTCTACTGCCAGAATAGGAAAACCAGTCACCCAACAATAACCACGTCACAGAACATTGTTCCCAATCAGTGCGCTTTTAAAAAAAATACATTATTATTATTAAAGAAAACCCAAACACCACATACACACCCAAAAAAACCCAAACAAACTGTGGACACTGACAAATTCCCACCACAGGGTCAACAGCAGCATCTCAAGCTGTTTGCTAAGCTCCAAAGACAGATGGCTCAAGAGGTTGTAAGAATGACTTCAGGGATCCTCACTGCTAAAAGATTCTCTCTCTTAGGAAAGAATATCCATCACTACTGTTTTTGTGCCAATAACATTTATATTAAAAACACAACAATGGAAAGAAGCAAGGTCAGTCCTCTGAATCATTAAACTCCCAAATGACTTCTATATAATTTTCATGACTGAACTACTATGATTGCTGTCAAACAGAAATCTGCAAAATGACAATAAGAATGAACAGATATGAGTTTTGTTAATGTAACTTTGTACCATGTACCACCATTATGCACTCCCTTGTATGGTATTTTCTTTTAACTTACACGTATGTACTGCGTGCACTTGCACACATATCTGTATAGTTACTGTTTTAAAAACATGACATTTGTATTTACACATAAACAAAACATGGAAAGCTTTCTATATGAATAAGCAGTGTCAACGTGTTTTGTTTGAAAAGTAAAGAGGTTAGAAAATACCAAAATGAGGTTTAAATGTACCTTGTACATGCAAATAAAAGTAATTTTCACTCTTGGCAATGTTTGCAGTGCTTATCTCTGAAAAATTGAAGTGTACCAGACATATCAATCTAAGGTAACTCTTAGTCAGGGAAGCGTTGCCTCAACTCAGATTTCAGTCTCATTCTGAGTGGAGACTTGCTTTTCTGTAAGTTTACACTACAATGCTAAATGTGCAAACGTTAACTAGTATTAGTGAACTAAACCAAAATCTTAAACCTAGTTTCACCCACGGCAAATGCCTCACAGAACTCAGGGGGACAAGGTTGTCAGATTTTAAATTTAGGCTCCATGGCTGTTCTGGCAATTGCAGGAGGAGCCAGTGCCACATAATGTTTGGCTCCTTCTTCTGACAGCTCATCTAGAAAAACTGTAAGAATCCTTCTGTCAGTAATTTGCCAGCTGACTTCAAATTTCTCACTGGCCCAAAACTGTGGGCATTTTAAAGTGATGCCATGACCACACAGTGATTTAAGAAAAAGCTATAGACAGTTAACCTACTCCCAGGGAAAAACTGAAATAAGATGGCTACTAACTAATGAATCATAACTGGAATTTATAGATATTTTCCACAATTTAAGACTTTTGAAGACAATAACAGATTGCAGATCCAAACAACCTACACCAATCTCTCAGTATCATTTCAATTACAACTAATATTACAGTACTCAACAAAAGATTTTGAAGTGTGTAATAGCTTCTAGTTTCTCTTCAAAATTTTGCTTGTTTCAATTGTAAGCTGTGACAAAAATATCGTGGCAACATACTTGCAAATAAGTATTAAATTAAGGACAAATGAGTGCTGAAGACAATTTTCTAAAATGTCAGTTTTACTTATGTGGACTTGAACTATTTTATTTCAGTCCTTCCATTTATTTTATTTCTTCTCCATTACAAAATGGTCTATACAAGTATAATCAGAATGTAATTTTTCTCTTTTTTTTTTAAGTTGCTATTATTATGCTCCACATATTTGCAAGTTTCCTGTCTGCATTAATAACAGAGTAAATACCTCACATCTTTAACACATGAGATTAAGAGATTTAAAGCATCTCTTCATTGCTGATAAAATATTGAATTCAGTCTTTTATGAATTAAAAGACTTCATTAAAGTGTGGTGTTTCTAACGGAGCCCTGTTGACTTTGGGCTCTGTTAGTCACCACACCTCACATCACATCCCCACGATAGAAGAGTTCCCCTCTGTGCGTTGGTATTCTCAACCTTTGCTTTCCTACTTGTGCTGAGTTTCCTGTTACATCCAAGTTTCAAATACAATCCGCAAGTTTACCTTTTTAAATCTACATTAAGAAATCCATCAGCAGCAAAAGATAACTAAAAAGAAAAAAAATCAGCCTTAATTAAAATATCTTAAAATATTATTTCATTTCAAAATTCTCTCTGTCCTCCACATCATGAACACTACAAGATTGTCCTGTCATCTTCAGGCCCTGCAACAGAAGAAAAAGTACCATTCTTTATGAAGCACAGAAGGAACAGTCAGATCTCTTTTCCTCCCTTCTCAAATACTTTCAGTATGTAGCATAACACCCTCAAAAGGGCTCGGAGTGGAGAGAAGTGGGTAAATTAAAGCAGTGTGAATAACAAATCAGTCAAATCATCTAGACTATCAATATGGAGGGCTGCACCTACTGGCATCCCCAAGCAGAAGCCCTACACAAATCCCATGAGGTTCTACAGCTGCCTGTGCACACACCCTGATGGTCACTCCACAGCAGCAGAAAAACCTGTTCCAGAGTAGCAGGTCTCCAAGCCAGTAACCCCTTTCATGTTAAACTGGTAATAACTCATCTTAAAAGCCTTGTGGTATCATATACAGAGACAGTGTGATTCATATATTAAGGTCTCAATAAAGTCCTTAGAGATCAAAATGAATACCCTATTCCTACACACAATCCTGTTGACTAGGTACTACACTAGGATATAATACTACTAAGTTGACATACCACAATCTCTGTACAGGTAAAATTCCAGACTAATATAAGGAATTATTGGGAAATAAACTACTCAAATTCCAGAAAGAATAAATGACAAAACTCTGCCTTCTTATCTAATAAAAACATAGTGCTTTGGTACATGACTTTTGCTCTTGATTTCTTTTTTCCTCTCCTGATAAGCTTTAGTAAACCATTTGGAAAATAATTTTCCTTTGAAATATCAATAGCTGTAAAATGACAGTAATTTTATTGGGGAAGGGATCCAATTTTATAGAATATACCCATTAAAAAAAAACCCACAACAAAACAACAAACAAAACTAACCCACCCCACACCCCAAAAAATCCCACAACCTAGCCTAGGAAATTGTAGAGAAAGGCAAAAAATACCAAATTGCATTTTGTTGACACTGAACATCACTTTCCCAGATAAAAAATGAAAACTACAAGTTCTCCAAGTGCCCCTGAGGAAACTTATTTCACAGTTACCATAATTTGCCATCTGTAGTTTCCTTCTTTAATGAAGTCTTTAGAATAGACTTCATTGCAGATGAGTAGGAACTGCTAACTCTTCATTGTGGGGGTTCTGACAACTTGCGCAAGCTCTTCTAAATTAGAATTTTTTGCATATTAAAATGTAGGTTTATCCTTTCCTATATAAATCATTACACACTCTGTTCGTTAGCCTGTTAGTCAGGAAGAACATATCAGTTGCACTTTAGAAGCTACAGATTTTATTGCTATCTAATGATACATTCAAACAATCTGCTACAACTGAGTTCACATTCAGGTATGCTATAATAATATAGGCATGACTGATGCTTCATAAATTCTATTGTTCGCATTATTAGATGACATAAATTTAAATAAATACAGAAAAGATTCTCTTAAAACTATTACAAGTTGCTTTTCTATTTTGGCAGTCAGGATTAAAATCATCATCTAATGCTTTACAGAGTTACGGGGAAAAAAAAACAAAACTATTGAAATAGCTCAAAGACCATTTGACAAGTAGCATATATTACAAAAATGAATCACCTGCAATTATTTTAAAGTCTTATTTGCTTTCTAAATAAGCATCTGCATCAACATGATGCTGAGCTGAGATCTACATTTATTGCTTTATTGTCATCTCAAGCTTTCATTCTCCATCTGTCTCATTCACCTCTTTCAGTCTGTCATGACCTACACAAGAAGCTCTTTGAGGAATATCTATAGCTAATACAGAAAAATAAAATGCATAATAATGTATACAAGCAAAATATGAACAGGTGATATTGAAAATTATGTGGTTTAACGTTTGTCATTTAACTCTTTCAGTCATGGTCACTTCCCTTTATTTTCACAATTATGATCACCAGCACATTTGTGGCAACCCTCATTTTGTATCTGTGTTTCATTTACCTACAGCGTCTTCCTTATCTGCAGACTTAACAGTCTGCTAAATCCACAGGCTATACAAAAGTCATAAAATTACATGTAAGTAGAAAACCTGGTTCCTACACAAAAACATTGATTTACTATACAGTCAGCATGCCTCCAAGATACCAATTAAAGGACGAAGAGAGATAAGCAGCTAAATCTTTGAATACTCCACTTTCCACCCATCAGTTCCTCTTTCCAATCTCACCTATATCTTTTTCACTCCCCCACCCCCATCTATATATTTTAACTCTTACCTCCTCCTGCAGTGGTGATCATGCTTTATGAAGGCTTAGACTAAAATCTGCACAGTTCTGTATATATTTATCGCCCAAGTTAAAGCTACATACTGGCTGTTTAGGAGGAAGAGTGGTTTGTCAGACTAGCATAATGGAGGTTGAGAACGGGAACATAAACATGGATTAAGAGGGGAAATGGAAAAAATCATCAAGTTGCACAATCTCAGTGTGTAAGGTATCCAATCAAAGCCACACAGCTAATAAATCTAAGTGGAAATACACAAAGAATCACAGATTTATTTTTTTTTAAATATGGCTAACCCTAGAAAGCAGTAGCCCTGTATTAAAAACACAACCCTTCTCTTCCTTTAATGAAAGCTGTACATTTATGCAAACAGAAGATACCCTCCAACCGCTTTATATTTACAATTGCTGTAAAATAATTTAATAGCCAGTCAAATATGAACCATAACATATTCAATAAGTAAATAGTTCCATTGCCATTTTTAAGCACTTGCATTTAATAATGCTGTTTTTCTTGATTTATGATCAAGATAGTGAGATGTGCTTTCAGTGTTATCAGTACTATACTAATGGAAATGTAATTTACCAAAAAAATTTAAATATACCATCCAGCTTCAGAATACAGTCTTGTAAAATATATTGTCAGAAGCAATCTTTTTTCTGTGCCATATCTTTGGATACACTATGTATAATAAGATCATTTATAAAGTTCTAGTTTTACAGCCACTTTTCACGCCAGTATTTTCATTTACATTAGTAAGTAAACCTGAACTTTCAAGCAAGATGTTACCTTTTTGACACCATATGCTTGAATTTCATTTAATGCCATGTGAATGAGAACATACGTATTTTCCTTTCTTTCCTCTTGCCAGCTACAATGAGAGAACACTAAAGAATGTAAGGCTGCATAGTGTGCAAAGCTTCATCCAAATTTTAGTTTCAGAATATTCAATTTGATTGCCCAATTCCCAGTAATTTTCAACTTCCAGAAGTTACAATCACTGTGTTTCAATACACACATGCTGTCCTAAAAGCATGGAGGTCAGATGACTAAACTCCATAGAAAATGGCCAAAGTTGTTCTCTCATATGGAAATAGTGCTAATCCAGTAAAAGATGAAGCAAGGTTTATTTACAGTAAGGCAGAAAAGGTGACTTCCTTCCTTTTTTTACCAGACTTGGACACTGAACACGTTATCCCCAGGATTCCAGAACTACAGCACAAGCAAACTTCTAAACGAAATATAGCTTGAATACAGAAAGTATTAGACTTTGACAAAATAGTGTCATCTTAGTCTTCCTCACAGCCAAACGCAGTCTCTGCACCAGGGAAGCGTGGGGACAATTGCACAGCTTGCATAATCGCAACAGTTTCACGATATACTCCCTGATACCTTGTGACGTGAAGTGCTTGAGTAACCAAGAGCAAAATCCAACTTGACTTAAAAAGAACTTACTATGCTTGAGTAAAAAATACTGTAACTTCATATTACATTACACATATCTAAGTCTCAGTGTTAACTTGATCAATACCTGCATAAGATACTTTGAGAAAAGGGGAAAAGTGTGGGAAAAAAAAATCATTTAGGTTAATTATTCTTTCAAAGATCTAATTGTGAGAAGAACTGCATTCTGCAAAATAGCACCTGCCCCAAACTCTTACTAGTGCCTGAATGCTTTACTGTTCTATTGCACTTCCTGTAAAATCTTTAGATTAGTATATATAGGACCTATTGTTAGTATGAAATTTATAGACGTTTTGTGGATAGACTTTAGAAACACAGAAGTTACACATAGTATTGAAACAAGGATTATGTGACAAAATAATAAAATAGTTTTAAAAATCAACTATTAAAATAATGGTTTATAAAAATTAAATCAATTAAATAAAACAAGGGGAGAAATGGAAGACAGTTTTCTCCAGTGTTATAACCATGTTCCAACAGTAAACCAAACCAAACAAACAAAATACCACATTTTTCTTCTTATAGTTTCCTTCCGAGTGAACAAACAATAAGTTTTTTCTGTAGGGGAAAGAGTATACGTTATATATACTCAAGCAAAAAGACATACTTCCACGGTAAAATAAAGAGCAGTGAAAAATAGTGACTTTTATGACAGGAAGTTCTGTAATTATTTCTTCATTTCAATGTTAATCGATTTTCTTGTTCTAATGTATTTTGGTTTCTCACAGAGTCTTCCTTCACAAACTCCCTCAATTCACAATTCATGTCAAACAATGAAATTTCTCATTTTGTGTAGGAAACTGTAAGTAGATCTATAAATCAAGATCTATGCAAATAAAATTAGTTTTTCACATTAGCATAAAATAGTTGTAAATTGGGCAAACCTCTATATTAGCTTTTCCCAAGCTCATTATTTGTAATAACAGCAGCCAATTTAGAACCATGACAAAGTGGAAGTACCTGTCAAATACAAGTACAATGCTCTGTGAACTACATATGCATATTTGACAGGACTATGTTTTGAAGATTTTTAAAAGATTCAATTAACCTAAACCTGACCATCTTCCAGTTCAAAAAGAATCAAGAAGTACTTTCGTGCTTTGGGAGAATTAAGTAAAAAGGACACCTTGAACAGCTAGATAGTTCCTGAAACAACCAAAGCTTTTATTAAGTCATCACTGTTAAAAAAAAATGAAGTTTCTTTCCTATTATCACTTCTCTGTTGAAGTCTACTTGAAAAAAAAAAAAAACAAATCACGTCTGCCCTTAACCTCTCTATTGCCATAAGGAGAACCTCTAGCATACCATAAGTATAAATAAATAAATTTTCTCAACAAAAGATCCAGAGCAGAGCATAAAAAGAAGATCAGGTAAAAACTGCTAGCAGTAGCTTATTGAGGCATTTTTGTTTGGTATGCCAGTCCTTTTCTAAGGATGCAATCATGCTAATTGTCAAGTACATCCTGCAGGGCTGAGTAGCCCCAGTTCCTGTTTGGATTTGGGCCTCTCAACTGCAATGCTGCTCTCTGCCCAATTCAGAAATACACGGCTGTGCAAGACCCGTGCACAAGAATAGTATATGAAATGTGTTAAGAATTCAAGGAGAAAGACTTGGGAGTCCTGGTGGACAATAAAATGAACACAAGCCAGCAATGTGCCCTTGCAGCAAAGAGTCTTGGGTTGCACTAGGTAGGACATGGCCAGCAGGTCAAGGGAGGTAAGAGCCTTCCCCCCTGCTCAGCACTGGTGAAGCCACACCTAGAGTGCTCAGTCCAGTTCAGCACCCTCCAGTACAACACAGACACGGCCATACTGAAAAGAGTCCAGCAAAGGACCTCAAGAGAAAGTTCAGCGGTATCTTCTGGATGCATATAAATACCTGATGTTGGGCAGTAACAGGATGGAGCCAGAGAAAGAACTGAAGGCAATGTGCACAAATTGAAATTCAGGAACCCTCATTTAAACATAAGGAAACACTTATTCACCATGATGGTGGTTGAAACCTCGAGGCACAGGTTGCCCAGAGAGGTAGTGGAGTCTCCATCCTTGGCGATATTCAAAACCCAACGTGGACAAGGTCATGAGTAACCAGCTCTAGCTGACCATGCTTTGAGCNCCTGGCTGAATAGGTCGTATCTGCAGTTAAAGCAAGGCCAACACTCAGAGTAAGTTCTGCATGAACTAACCTGTTTCTGAAGGGGTATTACAGTTACTGTAAGACTTACAATAGAAGAGAATCTGTCACAAGTACCATGTCTGTACAGGCTCCAAAAAAGACAGAAGGCAAACAAGAGTAGTTACACACAGTAGTACTAAGATTTCCAAGTGTGCAAGGAANAAGGCGTTGGACTAAATGACAAGGCACCTTACAACATCAACCATTCTTTGACTCTGCGTGTGATACTCTGAAATGAATAAAAAAAATTTAGGGACTTCAGATGCCATTCTTTACAACCTCGTATTTTCACATTTCTGGACTAGACCTTAGAAGAGTAATTTTAAAAATCAAAGCCTCCAGCATTTGCAGGTTTTTGCATGCACTTCATTTTCTTAGGAAACCTTGCAAAATTCCCTCATATTTTCACATGCATCGAAAGTACTAAACACCATCATTTTAAGGTCTAGATGCTCACAGAACTAAGATGCCATCCCATTCTTGCCTCAATACGGAAATACATTACGTTAATCGATCACTCCTATTTCCATCTAAAGAGAAACAGTGAGTGCTAAGGGAAGAGTCCATCAGCTGGTTTTACCTTTGACACAAAGTACTTTTTTGGACTTTAAAAGGCAAGCCTGGCTTTCAGCCATTTGGCTGCTCTTGGCCTTTTTTACTGTCAACAGTGACACTGACCATTTCGCCTCAGAAAGCAGCTGATTCTTCTACAAGCCAGAACTGGTTCAATGCACAAGGTTAATTAAATACAACATGTATACAGGGATATAAACAATAATTTAAATGTCCTATAACCGGGACAATCCGGGGGGGGGGGGGGGGGGGGGGGGGAGGGGGGGGG
>VYXH01008555.1:319641-335557 GCA_013397275.1 Burhinus bistriatus
AACATCTTCCTTTCAAAACATCTTCCTCCTCTCCATCAGAGGAACTCCTGGCTGAATAGGTCGTATCTGCAGTTAAAGCAAGGCCAACACTCAGAGTAAGTTCTGCATGAACTAACCTGTTTCTGAAGGGGTATTACAGTTACTGTAAGACTTACAATAGAAGAGAATCTGTCACAAGTACCATGTCTGTACAGGCTCCAAAAAAGACAGAAGGCAAACAAGAGTAGTTACACACAGTAGTACTAAGATTTCCAAGTGTGCAAGGAAACGTGGACACAAATTTCTAAGAAATCTAGCACTTCAAGGGATAGTGCCAACTATAAAAAGCAATTGCTGATTTTTTGCTGTTGGTTTTCTAAATTTCAATATAACCATGACCTGCATAAAGGTATGTTCTTTCATCTCAATTAAAACCATTATTTATTTTTCTGTGTTACCCCACACCCCAACTTGTAAGCCATTGAAGAACATATACATTACATTTGGAATCAAGGTTCAATACTCTACTAAGTTTTAAGGCAAGAAGATGCCATATTTCTACTACTTGTTCACTAGAAGTGGCAGGAAGAACATCATGCCCCGACAACTTGATGGGAAAAAAAAAAGTGAGAAATACAAGCAGAATCTTTGTTCAAGGTAGACAATAGACTCATGACAAGGTACAAGTCTCTTAATTTGCAAGTGAATGTCTTATCTACTAAGACACTGTTTCTCCCCCCTCAAAATGGTAATACTTAATACACAGTATTGTAAAAAATAGAAATGCTTTTACAGTTAATGCATACTACTATATGAATTTTTAAAAAACAGATGTGTGGTATGTCTCAGCATCGTCACACAATATCAAAGCAAAGTCTTGCACCTGGGATGGACTGACCCTTTCCACTGGTACTGCTGGGCCTAAGTGTCTGGTTAGGAGCTTTGCTGAGAAGGATCCAGGGATCCTTGTGGATGTTTGGCTAAAGATGACTCAGCAGTGGACTCTGGAACAAATGAAGGCTGATAGCCTACTGGGCTATAAGAAGAAAGATTATGGGAAAGTTGAGTAAGTCCACTGGAGGGCCACCAAGATGGTCAGGGGCTGGTGACAACAGAATTTGTCCAGCCTTGAAGAGAAAAGGCTCCAGGGGCCTTAATGGCAGACCCCCAGTACCTACAAGGAGGCTACTAAGAAAACAGAGCCAGGTTATTCATGGTGGTGCGCAGTGGAAGGTTGAGAGACAACAGCCATAAACAGATGGTTCCAACTGGATAAAGGAGGAATAAAAAAGGTTTCACCACGAGGATAATGAAGCATCAGAACCCAGAGAGGTTGTGGAAGGTCTGTCCTCAGCGACTTTAGAGCCCTGGACAACAGTGTCTGAATTTAATGCTGACTCTGCTTTGAGCAGGACCTTGGACTAGGGACCTCCTGAGATCTCTTCTCCACTGAGCGATACTGTAATTCTGCATCATGAAACCAGAGATACACAGAAACTCCTTAGAAAGTACAGCAAGAAAATCCTTTCTGCATGATTATTTATATAACCCTTGTAAGGCTAACGAAGCTGTCTTTTCAAATGTCTGAACAACTGATTCAGGGACTAATGTATTTGACCATGCCACCATCAAAACAGGAGAAGAAAGTTGCTCATTTCTCTAGCATTATTTAGTTTGGAGAGACAATTTACCAAAAAGCATCATTAATGTTGTATGAAGATAGAAACATCTGAATCACCAGCAAATACAAGCAAGAGGTTAAATTTCCTGCTAACTCTCAAATGCTACATAGCTTGGTCAGTGTCACGAAATAAATAGTCTAAAAACAAATACATCTCCTTACTTCAAAGGCCAGTAAAACAACAAGTAAAATGAGTAAGGAAAAAAAATAATTATGTACTCTTATTTCACCCCAAAAAATGACTTTTTTTTCTTGTGGGATGCAGGAAGGAACAGATGGGAATGAAAAGACAGGAATTAAACTTTGAAATGTTCATTTAAACTAAAACTGGTTTTCACCTCTTTCTAATGCTTAGCTCCAACTGCTACAACAGTGATTTTTCTAGAGCTGCTTCCAATATTGCACAAGTGAACGCTATATCCACAGAATTCCCCAGAGGACATATGTGGATATTGTGTTGGAAGATAATACAGCCCCCATTATTCAAATGCAAAAATACTAAGGTTGTCTTAGACATTAATTAGCAGTGACATGAGTTATTCCTGAAATGTACCAAATCACTTGGGTTTTTTTCCAGTGCTTTAAGGTTAGTTACATATGATATACATTAATTCATGCAATGACAAACAAAGAAAAAAAAATATATTCTATATACAACCAGTAATTTATCACTGAAAACAAAACAATAAGGTTCACCGAAGTATAAATTAATGCCTTGTCCTGACACTGGCTTCCCTGGAGTGAAATGCAGAACGTGCCCCTCCACAAACACACAAATGTACTGATTTTACATGCTGTGATAGTCCTATTGACTTCAAATATCCCCCTTATTCCTACTTTCCTGAAAGGCTCACATTTTTCCAGGAATCATCCAAGGGATCTTCTCATCCCAGAAAAAAAAAAACAATGAACCTAAAAGCCAAAAACATCTTCTCTGACACTTGACAGACAGTATTCCCACCAGAAATCAAAGGACAGAATTTACCTGGAAGAATCCTTGCATTACAAGAAGGACTGAAGTGCAGTAACTAAAAGATGTCACAATATCATCATGCTTGCTTGGTGAAAAGGAAAATTAAAAAAAGAGAAAGATTTGCAGTCATTCTTGAATTACTTCCATAAAATATTTCTAACATCAAAAACTACCTGGTGGTAACAACTCTCACTTCAAGGCAACAAATGTAATTCTAATGAATATTCTCCTGGAAGGAATGCCTCCAGTTCCTTAGAGGAGAAATCTAATTCTTCTGCTGCCCCAAACACCAATGTTTCTTTTCTCAAAAGGAATAAAAGGTCAAGCACGCTGCCCTAGAGTTTAAGGCACTTCAGCATGTGAAATCAATCGGGCTGTTTATGCACTTAAAATTAGGTAGTTGCTTAAACACTGCTGAATTAGACACAAAAAGAAGGAAAAGTGAGAACAAAAGTCTCACTTTCACTCTAGGGCAACACGCTTGGTCATATATTAGTTAGGCCCACTTATTTTCTAGGCTGGGGTGCTATTCAGAGAGAAGCCTCCCCAGATATCTCTTGCAGTGACTATGAAAGCCACCTTTTTCTACACACTATTTCATAGAATCATAGAATCATTTAGGTTGGAAAAGACCTTTAAGATCATCTAGTCCAACCATTGACTCTACTCTACCAGGTCTGCCACTAAACCATGTCTCTAAGCACCCATGCTTCTGCTGGGCAAGTAATGAAGAAAACTGATTTCCAGTAAGTTTTATCAAAAAGCAATCCAAAGCCCAGCACTGCTACCAAGAACAAAATTGTACTGATTAAACAGAAAAATCATTTTCATAATAACCGGATATACACTTAATTATGACTTCCTTCTGTACAAAACAGTGAAAAAAAAAAAAGACAAAGAAGATCTGGTAGCAAGAGAAAAACAAGAAATTGAGGCAAATATAGGCAAAACTACAATATAGTTCTGAAAGTGGCATTTGAAAGTTCAGTCAGATCAGAATGCATTTTTCATTCTCAGAAGACGGCAGATGTTATGTTCAAGGTACCACCAAGTAAAACTAACCTCACTGTACTAAGATCAACCATGACAGTACATAAAATCTCATTTAATTTAGCTTAACTTTGTTCTTAATCCAATTGGAACTCTGCTGGAAATTTTTTTTTATTTTGCAAATTTCATATATAAAACTGAAGGTGGAAGAAGAGCTTTGAGCAAAGGGCCTTCTGAGGACAGATTGTAGCAGAGCAGAATTGAATTTGCAGTCAACATTTCTCCTAACCAAAATGTTTCATTAAGCTGAGGTAGTGTGCTAACCAAACAGCTCTAGGAACAGGTATTTGATAGCAAATACTGTCTAATTGGTTTTTCAGATCCCCTTTAGAAAAAAGGAAGCATTATATCACACTATTTAAAAATATCATTGGAAGGAGACTAGGTTTTCTTCGCAATGTCTTTAGGGAACTGTAATCACTACATGGTGAATCAGAAGAGCTAAGCAGAAATGGCGTTGGTTTGAACTCCAAAGCATGTTCCTAGCAGGGCAGTATCTGCCCATGCAAAGATATAAGACCAGATCCAGATAAGACAACTGACTTGTAAACTTGAAACGTTGGCTCATGGATTGAAAGCAGTACCAAACTGACTCGTTTGGGTGACTGTGGCTTGTATAAAGAAGAACATTAAAGTCATTCTTGCCTTGAGAAAAAGAATCTTGGGGGGGGAAGCAGTTAAAGCGTGTAGACTCGATCTGAACGCCTGGACCAAAACAGGAGAGATTCTTTTTGAGGTCATTTAAAAAAGGCAAAGAACCAAACTGAGCCAAAATAGCCTTGAGTAAGTGATTTAAACTCCTATAAGAACTCAAACTTAATTCAGCTGTAATCTAGGTATTGATGTTAATTATACAGCTGAGGCAAAGCAGTCAGAAGATGGGTACAAATGGCAAATCTGGCAACTGAACAATGTTTCTGGCACAGGCAGGGGATGCAGTAGCAGGAGAAAAAAAATAAGCTTGGCTTATATATCGTTCCAACAAGCCAAGGCCAAATACATCTTTTGTGAAAGTTCCTCCCTACTCCTATTAATTTAAACACCAGTTGTGCCATTTACTAAAGTGCTCAAATTCAATCAATACAGTATTTTGGTCATGCAGATTACAGAGTGATGGCTGGAGTGCTTTACATGCCCTTGGCATAAAGTCAAAAGCTGCTGTCCCACCAAGTCTTATTTTGCCTTCACAAATAATTGTAAAACTAGAGATGAAATTATATAACTAAGTTCACATTCTGCAGCAAAGAGGTCAGTAAGCTAGATTTCAGTAAATTTGTTTCAAGTTTGGACAGACCCAAATACCTCTAAACATGTACAACAGTCAGGCATCTGCTTGATAAATGCTAACATAATAGTTAGAACTTTTGCTAGGGCTAACTTTCATTTTTATTCATATGTAAACAACATAGGTAGTATAAGGTCTTTTACTGGAAAAAAAAGGGGGTTTCACATACTGAACTGAAGCTCAGAGACATATGATTGTTTTTTTTTCCCCAGGACTTGCCTCCCTCTGCAGCCTTCACCAAAGGACTTATCTCTCAGACAGTGAAATAAATAGCATTTGGGAATGAAACTCACTTACCATAAATAAGTTGTGACAACGCTCATATAAATGAGCTGACTCAGAGATGTATTCACATTACACCTTCCTCCCTTCTGCACCAGCAAAAACCATGTCCTCACAGAGAAGTCGCCACAAAAAAAACCCCTAAGCCTTATCTCAAAGATCTTCCTCTACTATGTCTACAAAGCAGAAATTGCTTTACAGGGATTTAATGAAAAACTGGTGCGTACTGTTTAACCAGCGTGTTTCCATTGCATTCCCTCTTCATGCAGCAACACCCACTTTTTAGATGATCTCTTATTTTCTGAATAGGAGTTGCAAATAAGTTCTAACAGGGAGGTGCCCTCAGAGAGGCCCTTGTACCACATGCTATCCATCAGGTAGAAGATAAGCTCAGCTGCTGCAATTTTAACAGTGATTGAAAATTTGCACATTATTACAAATGCTGTTCTCTTCCACAAGGAGCAAGTCATGTTTACTTTCTTTGCTTGTAAAGTGGATAAATTCCTGCAGCAACGATGCGGATAGGAATAGTACAAGGTAATTTTACACTAAGTAACATTCATCATAAAACTGTTAACATAGATGACAGTATCCAAGTCTCTTGTTAATTACTTGACTGTAAAACTTTAAGAGCTTTAAGTTGACAAGTGATCTCAATGGAACAGACATAATTAATTCCCTAGGAAGGAAAAATAAACAACATTTTAAAAAATGCATACTTCTATGTAACAATGCAAACTGTTTTTCAAATTTCTACCTCTTCTTTCCCATCCCCTCACACAACAGAAAACATCTGTGAGAGTTATAACATTTTAATAGTGGAAATAGTGCAAAAGTTAACTTTCCAAGCCTTCAACAGCAGCAAATATGAGGTATGAAACAATATTTAGAACTAAGAAAAATGTTATTATAGGAAAAGATCTTTATTGTTTAAATAAAGACTATATTTCATTAAAGTAAAACCAATTTCTATTACTACTAAACAGCCTTTACTAACCACTAAAAACCAGAACAAAACAGAAAAGGAAAACCAACAAAATAGGACTTTCCAGATATGACACATATTCTCACATGGCTTTTAGCTTTAGTAAGCAAGAGGTGAGGAAACCATTAAAATCCATTATTTTTACTAATTTTGGGGTTTTTTTCCCAAGATTTCTAAGCATCAAGACCCAACAACGTACTATAAAGAAGTTAGTGGAAACAGAATTAATTAAAGCAGCGGTATTTCTACAGAAGCTGTGAGAAAAACAGAAAGCAACCCTTGCTGTTAACAAACTAGTGACACAGGATTTTCTTTTAAATAGCAAGTGGCTATTTGAAGAATAATATAATGTTTTAAGGTATTAAGTGCTAAGTTTCTCATAACAGAAGTAAAACTCATTGTTTGCAGTGTGCATTTTTTTAAGGGCAAATAAAAAAAGGGTCAGTTTTAACTTTTTCTATAAGGTGTGACAGAATATTCTTCACACTTTTTATAGGAAGAAAAACGTACTGTCAGTGTTTCTTCCTCTTCCCTAATTTTTTTCTCTTAATCTATAATATACCATATTGGCAAATGGAGTTAAGAAAAGCTATTCCCTTCTCTTCTCTAATACCTTCAGAAAAGAGCCTCTGAGACACTTTTCAGGAGCCTCATCACATTGGGTGGAAGAGGCCATCTATTTCCATCCTATGCATTTACCCCATTTAAATTTTCAAGACATATTGAACAGAGCTTGGAAAACTCATTGGGGATTCAGTCTATTATTAAGCTTACATTATCAATCATGACTACATTATCATGGAACTGAGCTCCTGAGTCCTGGTCCTCTAATTTTCCACACTTACAAACCATCTTTAGAAGCGCGTCAACCAGCTTATTCTAAGACAATTTTGCTCCAGATACTATTTCCCATATGCAGTATGGGCAAGTTTACATCTCATTTAACCCCCCATGCACACCTGGAACACTTTTTCCAACACTTTCCCAGCGAGCTATGCGCCTTCAAACACTCTCGTGCATCCTATACCAAGTCCCATGGCTTGTAACACCTACCCTTGTTCTCTTGCTTCAAAAGTACAACTTTATCAGACTGCAACACAGGCTTCGCATTATTTCAGTTAGTCTATACCAAAACCAAACAAAAAACTCACCCAAAAAAGACCAGGAAAAAAAATGACAGAATCACAGAATGGTAGGGGTTGGGAGGGACCTCTGGAGATCACCTAGTTCAACCCCTCTCCCAAAGCAGGTTCACCTAGAGCAGGTTGGACAGGAACGCATCCAGGTGGGTTTTGAATATCTCCAGAGAAGAAGACTGCACAGCCTCTCTAGACAGCCTGTTCCAGTGCTCTGTCACCCTCAAAGTAAAGAAGTTTTTCCTCATGTTCAGATGGAATTTCCTGTGTTCCAGTTTGTGCCCATTGCCTCTTGTCCTGTCTCTGGGCACCACTGAAAAGAGTCAGGCCCCATCCTCTTGACACCCGCCCTTTAGATATTTACAAACATTGATGAGATCCCTTCTCAGCCTTCTCTTCTCCAGGCTAAACAGACCCAGGTCTCTCAGCCTTTCCTCATAAGAGAGATGCTCCAGTCCCTTGATCATCTTCCTAGCCCTCTGCTGGACTCTCTCCAGTAGTTCCCTGTCTTTCTTGAACTGGGGAGCCTAGAACACAGTACTCCAGATGTGGCCTCACCAGAGCAGAGTAGAGGGGGAGGATGAGCTCCCTCGACCTGCTGGCCATGTTCTTTTTAACGCACTCCAGGATACTATTGGCCTTCTCGGCCACGAGGGCACATTGCCGGCTCATGGTCAACTTCTTGTCCACTAGGACTCCCAGGTCCCTCTCTGCAGAGCTGCTTTCCAGCAGGTCAACACCTAATCTGTACTGGTGCATGGGGTTATTCCTCCCTAGGTGGAGGACCCTACACTTGCCTTTGTTGAACTTAATTAGGTTCCTCTCCGCCCAATTCTCTAGCCTCTCGCTGAATGGAGGCACAGCCTTCTGGTTGTCAGATAAAAGGATGTAGATATCACCAAGGGCAAGCACTCTATAGCATCCACTTTTCTGTAGGATTGATGAGGACAAAGGCAACCTTGCATCTTGTTTGGGAGTCAGCCATAGCGTGGACTTGGTCAAAGATGACAGTAACAGCTGAAAGCGCATTTCATTACAAACCAAAGTAACAAATTACTAGCAGACTAAAAAATCCCTACTCCATTTCCCACAGTTAGTACATTTTAACTTTTTCAGACCCAAAGGGGCAAAAATTAAGGCTGAACCATAAGTAGTTATAAGGCAACATAAAAGCCATCTGGATCACTAAGCTGCTCCTAATAAGTTACTCCAATAGATAGGTTATCTAAAACTCATAGTAATTTGCAGGAGGTGATACTGAGTTTGCATGACAGATGGACTCACAAAAGCTTTGTTTCATCTTGATGCTATTTTACCCATAACTTTTGCTGGCAGGTGGAACAAGACAAAGATACTGATGAATACAAAGGGCAAAGAGGGAATGACCTTTTTTCCTTTGCATCTCCTTTCTCAGGCTGTTCTTGAGACACATTGTGCGTTTTAAACATCAAAGGTTCTTTCTAGGCCTGCAACGACAATTTTGAGACAGAAAATACAAAACTAGCACAAGCAGAATTGTAAGGAGTATGTCTTTGCCTTTCTCCTGCGTATTTTTTTCCCAGAGCTTTCACGTATGCCAATGTTGCATGTCATGAAGTACTATATTGAATGCCATAGTGCATGACAGAATTCTATAATTTTCACATTTAGAAAAGTTGCTGTGCCTGTGGCTTGAAGTCTTTTTTTTTTTTTTTTAATCAGTATACTTCTAATACAAATTTTAAATAAAGATGGTTATTTACACAGAATGCTGTGAGCAGTATATATATCCTGATGCACAGCAAATCTGCATGATGGTTGGTGTTGAGATAGTGTAGTTAACTGATTATAGCTGGAAATTAAGGTTTAGGACTCCTGGATTCTTTTCCTAGCTGTGTCACTGATTATTTTACAACTGGAGTCTACAGTACTTCATAATATTGAAAAGAATCCTAAGGCATAACTAATATATAGCATAATTTAAGGCCCCAGGTGAAAGACATTCATCAGGACATAGTATGACAATTAGAATTTGCTAGTCGAAAAAAAGAAGCCATTAGTGACATAAAAATTGAGGGTAAGTGTGAAGTGACCTGGGCTTATTGTTTCTGAAGGAAGTCTTCTGAATCATGCCAGCTGAAGATCTACCCATGGCATTTGGAAATGTATGCTAATAGTTTTTCATAGAATCATAGAATAATTCAGGTTCAAAGGGACTTCAGCAGGTCATCTGGTCCAACCTCCTGACCAAAGCCAATTTATCACTCCCTCAGAGTTAAGTTATCAAGAGCATCATGAATTATTTAGTAACGCAATTACAATGATGAATTAATCAAGCCTGAATTTTGCTAATCCAATTACAGTACCCTCAAAGAACTCAACACATGTTTGGATGCACAATGCAGTCACTAGTGATACAGGGCAATTCATAACATTTTGAAGATAAAGACAGTGTGGTTTATTTAGCACTGACTCTGCTAAGAGACTGTAGACATAGGCATTCTCTGTTAAGGAGCCAAAGGGTTTAACACTGTGCATTAAGTGTCTATAACAGGAGGGAACGCTTACAACGGGTCTTCTATGATGGATGGGGAGGCAGAGCTCAAGCAGCCATCAGGAAGGTGGAACATTACTACAGGTCTGAGAGTGAGGGTGCACTTCCCTAGCAGCAGCTCGTGATTTATACACTGGGGCACATGAGTCACAAACAGCACAAGCAGCCACAACTGCCTTTTAATACAGAGCTGGTAGAGAGCAGCCCTGCCCTGAAAATATGGAGAATCACTTCAAATATATTCCCTCCGTGAGCTTTAGGAATGGCTGTGAATGACTCTCTCTTTCATTTGAGCTAAGGTATATATTTATTTTGGTGGAGAAGAACAACAATAATAAGAAAACTGAAACTATCACCTCGTCTGATTGATCACAGAATTCAATCCATGCAAACCTTTTTCTTTACCTCAATATATCATATATCCCATAAGATCAGTACTATTCTGGTGTTTCACGAAGACAAATTATATCATTAGCAGAGATAAGTTATGAAGACACAGCTCCTGTAAAGATTTTTGCATCTACTTGCATGTTAACATATGCTAAGTCTTTGCCTCGTCAGATTCCTCTGACAAGACTCTTCAGCTGGCCTAAATCGCCACTGCCCTATTGCTGTTTTCTGTTTTAAATTATTCCGTCCACCAGAATCTAAGTCATATTTTCTGTGCTGTTTACAGAATATTGCTTTTGTTCTTCAAAAGAAAAGAAAAAGACAACACACAAACTAATGGATGATGAACAACTGCTTAGTTGAATTGGCATTTAAATTTACTCTCTAATCATGCAACCATTGGGGATGTATACAATTATGATCTGATCACAACAGGCAACCATGAATATATGGACCTCAGCCTAACAGGAATACACCTAAGCAGAAGCACACTTATTCACCATGCATGTTTCATAACAACTGATTTATTACCTTTTTTACAGAAAGGAACTGAGACATTGTTTAAATTTTATTTACCAAAAACATGAGTAAAAGAACTCCAACTCTAAAATAAGATACAGAGTTGCAAGGTTCGATTTAATCTACCCTTACATACAGGTGGACAAGTTTAATGCATACTAGCCAAGACACAGAGCAGCTGACAGAGAAGCAAGCTAAAAATGAAACTGCTGCATGTGGATGCCAAATAGAGATTTGTGTTAGCAGAAAATAAAATACATTACCTGACTTGAGGTATAAACAGAAAGGCAGAAAAGAAAGACTAGCAGAGGCACGACATACCCCTTCACCTGGTTTATAGAATCATAGAATGGTTAGAGTTGGAAGGGACCTTAAAGATTACCTAGTTCCAACCCCCCTGCCATGGCCAAGGACACCTCCCACTAGACCTGGTTACTGAAAGCCCCATCCAACCTGGCCTTGAACACTTCCAGGGATAGGGAAGCCACAACTTCCCTAAGCAACCCGTGCCAGTGCCTCACCACCCTCACAGTAAAGAATCTCTTCCTAATATCTAATCTAAATCTACCCTCTTTCAGTTTAAAACCATTACCCCTTGTCCTATCACTTCACTCCCTGATAGAGTCCCTCCCCATTTTTCCTGGAGGCCCCCTTTAAGTATAGAAAGCTGCTATAAGGTCTCCCCGGAGCCTTCTCTTCTCCAGGCCGAACAACCCCAATTCTCTCAGCCTGTCTTCAGAGGAGAGGTGCTCCAGCCCTCTCATCAACTTCGTGGCCCTCCTCTGGACTCGCTGCAACAGGTCTGTGTCCTTCTTATGTTGAGGACTCCAAAGCTAGATGCAGTACTCCAGGTGGGGTCTCACAAGAGCAGAGTAGAGGTGCAGAATCACGTCCCTTGACCTGCTGGCCACGCTTCTTTTGATGCAGCCCAGGATGCGGTTGGCTTTCTGGGCTGCGAGTGCACATTGCCAGCTCATGTTGAGCTTCTCATCCACCAACACCCCCAAGTCCTTCTCCTCAGAGCTGCTCTCAGTCCATTCTTTGCCCAGCCTGTATTTGTGCTTGGCCGGAGAATTCTTCCCAAAACCATACAGAGGGTCTCCAGCATATCTAGATAAAGGCTACTTTTAAAACTGTTAACACAGATATCTCTGGAGAACTTTTTTTCATTGTTACATCTGTTGATTTCTCTCTCCCTTTCTTTCTCTCACCCCTCCCCTCATCTTTAACTCTGCTCCACTTCCAAGTCTGTGCTTGTAACTGAAGGTACCCTCTCTGGGTATCTGGATTTCAGTGACAATACACTGAATCTAAGGTATCTTTATTTAAATAATGTTTAAAATTATACTGTACTTCATAATAAAGCCACAGCAACCTGCTGTTTTGCTTCTGCTCCTGGAATGTTTACAGTTAACCACAGCATAATGCTATAATGTCATCCTACTCCTCAATTCAAGGGTGTGTGGAAAAGAGTAGACAGGAATACACACTGCACTCCAATACACATATTATGTGCTCCCCAGCCCCCAAGTTTAAGAAGGCTACATTCAAAATCCTCTGTAATACTAACATGATTAAATGGCTAACGTTTAAAGGCTAGAAGTTCATAAGCTGTACTGAAATCATTTGTGTAGAAATGGTACCATTTCTCTTCCCAAGCACAAAACTTATCACACTCTATCAAGAAAAAGCAGTATTTTTCATACTTTATACAAAAGAAGCAATCTTATTAGCACTGTAAGCAGGTAAATGCTATATATTTCACACATATCCAATACAATTGAAGAGTAGGGACACAGGAAAAATACCACTTTCTGGGTCTGTAGAATTCCACCAGGCAAACAATTATGCAGTGCTTAGACTGACTGGGGTACTTTGACCAAAATTTGCTCTTTCCTATCTAACATAATAAATCAAAGTATATTTTAGGTCATGCCCAGCTCCATTAATGTAAGTATTCTTGCAGCTTTATGCACCGTACATAAAATGTCCCCATAAAGCCAGCCGCAGCAGTGGTGGTATTATGCTCCTTTGCGTAGTCATTCTGCCCTTGCAGACTAGGTCTTGTACAGTAATAATTAAATTCAATCAGCAATAATTTATCTTGTGTTTTAGCCAAAAATTATTATACTGAGATGGGCTGAAAGTAGCTGTAGGGCCTTCTTCATTTAGTTATTACAGGAATCGCATTTGTTTCCAACAACTAATAAATGGTAGCTGATACAGCTAGAGGACAATACAGCAGCAATGATGCCAAGCTATGCAGGTTAAAAAACATTTCCAGATAAAAATAAGGAGAGCACTTAAGAGTAGTGGAAACACAAACTTTCAATCTAAATGTAGCGTTAACAAATTCGACTTTTCATTAACTAGGGCCAAACCAGACTTCCAAGTTGTCTCTTACTACTAGAAAGGAAAGGATTGCTCAGCACAATATACAAGGGCTATGCTGTAGGAGCTTTAGATGTACCAGTCAGGCAAATATCTAAAATAGAATAAATCAGTGAAAACAAGACAGTACCAAATCTGAACAAGTACTTCAAAGTAACAAATAGCTTTGAGTTCAGAATTAACTTCCCCAGGTCTTCTTTCCACCCATGGCAAAAGAAATTAATTAAAACATAAAGACAACTGCACAGCAAATAATAAAAAGGCACATAACTAAATACTTCACAATTTCATTACGTAAAAATAAGTCTGGCTGTATTAAATAGTTATATTTTGATCATCTAATATTATTGCTATTCTGCTGTATGCTAAAAATACCTTTGAGGATACAGAATTATTTTTCAGTATCTATATTACTGTTCTCCAGGAAGCTAGAATAATTTATATTAGATGAGAATCTAACCCTGTTTTCTTTCCTTAAATGAATCCAACGTTTCACATAAAATACATTTTGCAGAACATCTGTTTACTCTTCATTGTTAGTACATGATCATCACAGATCTCATTCTGTTATCTTCTGTATAAAACTAGCATCACGAAAGAAACAGTTTATTTATGAGGGTTTCAACATCTTAAGTATATTCTGTCCTTCCCAAGTCGTAATATCTTTTTCTAACCAGATGACCAGTTTCCTGAATCAAATTATATTGTAATAATATTGGAGATAATTTTGCCTCTCAAATTAGTGTTTAGGCATTTTAAAGTATGATTAAACTTACAGTGAGATGCTCTTTTCGTCCAGGTGAAAAAAAACTTTCCCTAAAGCTACTACTGGGGGGTGGGGAATTCAAAGAATGCTCTACTACCGATGCATAACATTTACCTCATTATGCTAACGATGCCTTTTAAAATACTTCATAAACAAAAAAATATACAAACAGATCAACTGCATGACAGGAAGCTAAGGACAAGAAGCTCCAGACAAGCGTTTCCAATTCCCTATTAAAACCACACAAAAAACCCCATTAAAATAAGTTGGATAACCCTACGTAGCATCATGGATATTACTTATATTCAGTGGCTGTATCTAAGTGACGGAAATGATAAGCTACAGCTCAACGCAGGTAAAGAAATACTGTCTTTGGGAAATGTTCACTTTTTTGAGATTTTTGCTGATACAGAAGATCCCGTAGCCAAAGATAGCCCACAGTCTCAATCGTTTAAGTAGACCCTATACTTAGCAGTCAATGCCACTTGGCAGTAGTGTCACAAGTACTAGAAATTCTGGCTGAATGCTTGCCTCAACAGATGAAAAACCTTTCAAAAATTGCTCTGTTGAGTTTGACCTATTTTTTCCCTCCAGATTGTGGGGAAGGGCTTCCAGTTCCAAAAAGAAAGAGTAGAAAGCCGTAACTAGAAAGCCATAACTAATGGTAAGAGTTCAAAGTTTCAGTCAAGAATTTCATATCTTCATTAAAATAGGAAAAAAAAAAAATTCTAACACAGACTCCAATATATTGGATAAAATCTTAACTATGAAAGCAGTCCCACAACACAGACATACCACAAAGTGCTTTTAGTACTTTATCCATAAACATTTTAAAACTGTCTTAATTGTTTTGAAATTTTTTATACTAAACTATTTTTTCTGTTAGTAAGGGAAACATAAATGCAAATGCTTTATGTTAATTACATGTCCTGACAACAATAAGCAAATAACCATACTTCTCCAGATACCTTTTTTCTCTCAAAAGTCTCATCTCCCCTACTGATGTTATAAATAACTTATATGCAAATACATCTAGAAATGTATAACTAAAATGCATTTAACATATATATTAATTTGAAACATGTAATGCAGATGAGCTCTGATCAGCATAAAGATTAATATAGAATATGTACATAAAAATATGCATATAAAATTTATGGTGTTTATAGTCTGCTTTACATCAGAGAGGATAATGATCACTGATAGACTGGTTTGTCATATAGGATTACTTTTCCATAAAAATCCTGATTTTTTTTTTTTTTCCCCCAATATCCCAGCATAGGAAATGAAGTCATTAATCTACCAAACAATTTCACAAACAAATTAATACGGTTGGGGCTCAGTTCTCATTTTTTGCCTTTGGATTTAAAATGGAAGAATCATGAATTTCAGGATTAAAACAGAAGCGTTTTGTCATCTGTCTAGAAATAAACATGCTAGAGCTTTCTGATGGCGACGGGAGAATGTTAACAACTTTGCACACATTTTGGAATGCCAACACATTTTTGCACATGCTTCATTTGTTGAATATGGAAATCTTAATAATTATCTCAAATACACGTGTGTGGTTATTACTGCTTAGGTCAGTTCACTGGTGATGCTTTCCTCCTTACGGCAGCCCTCGTTACTCTAACGAGCCAGTGACGCCCAAGTGACACAACTTTATACTGGTCCTTCCCTTCCAAAAATGAGGAAAATCTTTCCACTCCCTCTCAAAAATATTCTCTGGTTGCCCTCCTGATGTCCAAAACACCTCAGAAAACGCTCCTCACCTTTATCAAGATGTGATCATGCAAAAACAAATAAATAGATTTTTTTTTTTTTTTCTTTCCACACGAATGCTTAAAATGAGGAACATTTCATGAAAAACCCCACAACGGAACCTACAAAAGCCAACGAACTACGAGGGGACGGCAGAAGGGCCGAGAGGCCGTAGCGGGCGCAGG
>VYXH01008555.1:335733-348988 GCA_013397275.1 Burhinus bistriatus
TGTGAGAAACAGCCCTGCAAACACCAAGGTCAGTGAGGAAGGAGGGGGAGGAGGTGCTCCAGGCACCCGAGCAGGTAGCCATGCCGAGGCCCGTGGAGGGCCCCCGCTGGAGCAGGTTTATCCTGAAGGACTGCAGCCGTGGAGAGCCCACGCTGGAGCAGGGGAAAAGTGGGAGGAGCAAGGAGCAGAAGGGAGGAGCTGTTGTGGACTGACTGCAAGCCCCACTCGCCGTCCCCCTGGCACCACGCCCGGACGAGCAGATAAAGGAGCTGCAATGAAGGAGAGAAGTTGAGCTGAGGAAGAAGCGAGGGGTGGGCGGGGAAGAAAAGGTGTGCTTAGTTTTGTTTCTCACCATCCTACTCTATTTTGAATTGGCAGAACATTAAATTAATTTTCCCCAAGTCATGTCTCTGTTTCCCGTGACATATAATAGGTAAGAGATCTACCTGTCTTTATCTTGACCCGCGAGCTTTCCTATGCTGTTTTCTCCCCCTGTCGTGTTGAGGAGGGGGAGTGAGACAGNCGGCGCCGCGGGGAAAGCAAGTCTTTAAGACGGGGTAAAAAACAATAACTCTGTAGCAATTGGTAAAGAAGAGGTGGTGTGTTTTTTTTTTTAAAANACCTGGCAGCCGTACAACCCACCACAGGCAGAATAGTAAGATGAAGGTTGCGTGCTGCAGATAACAGAAGGAGAAATTCTCATTGACTGCAATACTCTTGAGTTAGGACAACATTTCTCGTCACAGAACTGCTGATACCTTTTTCTCCTCATGTGCTGCCCAGTGTGAGCACCAGACACATCAAACTGACTATCAGACTACAGATTTCCTATGTAAATTTGAAAATGTTGCCCAACATTGCAGCTATGGGAAGTTCCTTCATACTTGTGTGACAGACATACATAATGATATGAACTTTGCCTTTAAAAGTCAGAAGACTTCAGTGTTCTTGCAAATTAAGATCACTCCATTACAAAGTACATAAACACAGTTAATTTTAAGCGCATAATCCCCCTTACTTCAAAAGAGCAACTTGATGATTCAAGTTAGCTACTCAAAATTTAAACTAAGGCAGGTGATTATGATTTCAGTCTTAATTTCTTACAGAGATACCTGGGACATGTTTGGGGAGTGGTTTACCCAAGAGTAAAAATAAGACACAGAACTTAACTGTTTTAACCGGATATTTAAAAGCACACATTTTATTCCAGTTGTAGGTCTATTTTCTTTGCTGTCTATGGAAAGTAAATGTCTTCCACCACCACAGGATGATTCTACACATCTCTTCTTACCAATTATCATTGAATTTTAGTTTTCCTATAGACTCTACTAACCTGTCCATTAGGTTGAAAAAACTGAAAAATGAGTGTTAAATATGACTTGAAATTGAGTTTTACCAACTCTCTGACAGTGTACTGCAAAACATAAATTCCCATCTGTAAGAGAAACTAAGTGTCCTTATTCCAGGAAATGCAGTTTGGTTGTAACTTTTATGCCCTCAGAAATGTGTAATTTACATGCTTTCAATTTAAAAAGGCCACTGTAAAAGGTGTCACCTTTATAAAAGCTGTTTCAATAAAACTTTACTTCCACACTATATTTCAAAATTAATTTGACCTTGAATTCTAAATTTCAGAAAGGTGAGTGTATAACACTTCTTTTTGGATGACCATTTAAAAAAATATATAGATATTTGACAGTATATCTAAAGCATTTTAGACCACAAATTAGGACACTTAGCAAAGAATGATGTGTTCCATTGTAGCTTTTAGGAAAGTATATGCTATGAACTGTACTATGTCGGTTCACTTAAAACAACTACAGTTTAACAGTTAATTAAAAAGCTTAATAGACTTGCATTTCTGACTTCCCACAATGGCAGAAGACAAACCAATTATTTTATACAATTATGCCAATAAGGGGAAGAATCTGAATCCCTTCAAAAGGAGGAGTTTAACCCCGACCTTGCAAGGAAAGGCATAAGGTACACATCAACATAGAGTAACAAAGCTAAGATCAGCAAATATTAGCTTATTTAAATAAAAAAAAAATTAAAACCCCACAAAAAAAAACACCACAAAAAAAACCTAAAAGAAAATCAGCTTCTTGTATTTCTTATAGCACATCTCTTGAGACAAAGATCAAGTGGCAACTCCAACTGAACATCTTCAGAATATCACATTCCTTATTACCCCATAATGTTCAATATAGAGGCAGTGAAACAATACCGCTTGCTAAGGTGTAACTCGCCACAAGACAAGTTGTTTCTATGCATAGCCTGCCTCCTGCGGTAGTGTAATATTGTTTAGTTCTTAATTGTACTCGCATTCTAGGCCAACATCTTTTCTTCAAGTATCACCGAATTTGCACTGTTTTTCTCTACTTAGACATTTAGCCTTACCCATGTTATTTCATAGTTAGCAGCTATCAGAGGCATTCACATAATTTCCTTTTGTACGTTTCAGTACAGAAATGATATATAATGTATTGCAAGTCCTCGCATGCCCTTTTCTCCTTGATACAGTCTTACAAATCACTAAGTCATTCTTCATAGTTAATCTGTTATCTCCCTACCCACTAAATGTGGCACTTTATACCCTTAGTTTAGTAATTGTTCTCATGGCTTTGTCCTCAGCCAAAAGACATCTTGTCAGCAAGTTTTTCACATTTCAGTTCTCTCAAACTTTTGGTAGCACATGACATTATTTGTGAGAACCAGAGCTTGCAAAATGACTGAAGTGATTTTAGACTTCAATTTCTATGGCTCACTTCTAGGATATATCTGACAATATATCTCTCTTGGGAAGGCGAAGAGAAACATTCTCCTTCAGATTTAGGATTTTTCACTGCTTTCTTATATGTAGGTTGACAAAGCAATGGCATTTTGTCCTATGGTCACAAGGAAAGCATTAATTGGAAAAACGGTCAATAGCAACAGACAATCGGTGAAAAATACCTGCCAGTTGAACTGGCTTTTAATTCCTGTTAGAAAGAGCAGAGCATCTGTGAAGACAGGAAGATTTTTTGGTTGAGCACAATGCCTGTTTGCAAATATACTGCTCCACTTATTAGCAGCTGTGTTTGCATTTTGAATGTATGCTACACTTGATGTTTTCATAAATTACTGATCTAAATGGTGCATGTGAAAAACATGGGAAGATATTCCTGAGGCTTACAAAAGCATATAAATAAATATGCTATAATATACACATTATTTTTCTTAAATATTTTGTTCATAGTGCTCTCAGGGTTATCTGTTTGCACTTTATGAACAGAAGTACATTAGTCCACTATAAACATCTACAATAACTATTGAATGAGAGTACTTTCAAATGTAGGGCAGATTCTAAAATGTACAAAGAGCTCTACATCAGTGGTATCAATTCAGGAAATACTTGATGGAATATTTTATTTTTATCTTCTTTCCCTATACAATTATGTTTTTACTGTATCTGTTGTAAAGTCTGTTCAAAGTGGAGGGGGGGGGGAATCTTCTGGAGCAGTACTAGCATACCTTCTCAAATGTACAGAAAGAAGTGAAAAGTTGAGATCAGCACACAGACTCTGTCAAGAACATCTAAGTGTCCTAACTTCCCATTCTGTAAAGACTTACATGTGTGCATCATTTTCTACATATGTGGGGATTTCTCTGTAGATAACCTGAGCTTCTTACATGCTTGAACATAAGCATGATATGTGAGCCTTTCCAGGACTGGGATCTTTTCCAGCTCCTACTAACTTCAATGGGAATTAGTTTATCCTTCAGCATATATTGTCTAACAAAAAGCACGTTAACGTAATTAGACTGAAGTTAAGAATAGATCAGCTAGAGTATCAATAATAATTGGAGTTATTTCAAATGCCACAACACCTAAATTTTCTTACAAATCATTAAACTGAGAATCCCCAAAGTTTCCATGTTACCTTTTCTCCCTGGTCTTTGTGCTGGCAAATGCAGGAAGATTTAACTTCTTCATTTTCAAGTAATCTATTTTGCACATCAATACAAACACAATAGCAAGATGGTAAAGAAAAGAAACATCACCACTTATAAAAAAGGACACACCAGCAGTTCATTTTCCTCTGCTCTCTGAATTACTCATGACAATTACAGAAATACATTTCCCCTCACTTAGGAGAAAAAGAATATTATGGTACGAATTCAGACTGTGAAGGCAGTCTCCAAATTGAGAGACAATTGTCTTTATGACTCAATAGTAACAGGCTGAAGGAGAGGTCAGGTTGGGGTTTTTTTTGGTTTTGGATGGGTTTTTTTTTTGTTTGTTTGGTTGGTTGGTTTTTTTGCCTTTTTTTTTTTTTTTTAAACAGTTAGTACTATTTTTAGGTTAGAATCAAGGCAGCTTTATTAATGGGCTAAAATAAACCATACTTCATAAACACCATGCTTAAAGACAGTTGGGCTGAAACTGTCAGCCATTTCTTCGTATCAGTAAAGAATCTCACTGTCATCATTAAGACCATGTAGAAACAAAGCAATCCACAGCCTGGACCAGGGGTGATATTATTTCTTGCTGAATGAGCAAGGCTCTCAACAGAGGTGGCACTTAGATTTACCATTGGGGTTCCTAGAAAAATTGAGGAGGAAATTGAGGTTAGGATATTAAGAATTTTCAAAAACTTCTTCTGTAAAATGATGGGATAATCCTAATGTTTATACAGTAAGCTAATGTAATAATACTAGTATGTTATTCCTAAATAAACAAAAGATTTATTGAATGAGGCCATAATGCAAGCTTGATTATATTACTATTGTATTACTACAAACTGCTCATGACTCAGAGTTCTAGCTGAGAAGTGGGAGGTAAGACCAATTGCAAGATGATATTCAAAGCATTCAAGACAAGAAATTTCCTATAAATAACAGTCATCCGTACTCCCTCCTCTATAGTAAACCCACAGACTTGTCCTTCAGCAAGATCCCATCTGGACAAACACCTTTCCTCACACAGAGTAACAGTCCAACATTTCTGAACCACGTTGTTTCACTGCTGCAGTCCTTGGAGCACAGCCAGAGTGTGACCCAGTGGACTATGAAGCAAATAGGCAGGCCTTCGTGGCCAGTACAGAACCGTGACCAATAAAGTGCCCTCCCTTGTACAAAAGGCACTGTAGCAGGTTACTCTAATAGGGTATCTGCGTGAAACTATCCTGTTAGATTTTTGATTTCAAGCCAGGGCTTTGTCCGTATTGCCAAGTGCCACCCCTCTCCGACAGATCTCTTTGTGCATGCATGCATGTATACACACACACACACACAATTTAAAATACTCTATTCACAGGTGTGGGAAGAGATAATTGGCTTTCTGTCAATGTTAGTAGAAGCAAAATAGTTAAGCAGATCTAAAAAGCAAGTAGAACAGTTCTGCTGCTGTGGTAGAGAGAACTCCTTTTCTGAAAGGGACAAATTCTGAAAAGCTTTGCTGATTTTAGCACTACTAGTCTCTTTCCAGTTAATATGTTAAAAATCACAATCTCAAATAATATAGATGATTTATTCACAAATATTGCTATAAGCTTTTGTTTCATGATACCTAGCCTTTTCTCTGACACATACCCAGCCTTTTCTCTGACACAAATTGGACATTACCGACTTTAAAAATAAATTAATTAAAAAAAAATAATCACTCTTCTGTGTATTTTGTGCCTTATTTGCAAGAAAAAAAAAAACAACATGAAACCCATGGTTCTCCCAACTGAGATTAAAATCTTTCCTTATCCTCCAAGGAGTGTATTTTCTTTGTGCGTGGTTAGGAAACTTTCTTTTAAGAGCTGAACAAAGTTGAAAATTCCAGAGCTCGGACATTTTGTGTTATTCTTGTTCAACTGCAATGCATGGTCTTGCACATAATCCACAGGAATATTACATTTGTATTTTCAAAATGGCTTCTCTATACTGATTGTCGTCACAATCGAGACAAATGTTTTGGAAGAAAACAGAGAAACCGAGTGATAAGTATTTTTGCAATCAATGTCTCTAATACATACGAGAATAGGACATCATTTCACCAAAACAATCCATCTGTGAAGTATGCTAAGGGATGACTGCGTTTGGATACAGCAATTAATCACCACATTATTTATAGCACTTCAGAAGCAGCTTACAGTACATTAATCAGGGATAACTTCTGCTTAATTAACAGAGCTGCCAAAAAAGTCAAACAAGACCATAAAAAATAGAATTGAGTAAGAAAGAACTAGCAACGGACTGGTAATGATGAAATATTCAAAGTTCCTCTTCAGCTAAAGTCTTCTCCCAGTTTCACTTCCTCCAGCACCAGTAAGCAACAAATTCCATCTACAAACAACTATGCTGGGTGACTATATTAGTAGTACTAGATATTCGCGAGTAAAAAGAAAACAAAGCAACAAGCAGTTGACTACATCAGTTTTAGTGTAGTGCCATGCACACAGCCACGTGGCTGTGGAAGACAGAGGAAACAGAGAAGAAAATTTTTTATTATTTTTTAAAATCTTCCTTTGTGTAATTAGAAGGACCACTGGAGTGAGAAGGTGCATGGTCTACACCTAAATTCCTTGTCTTTGCTACTGCATGGACTCTGTTGAAAGGAAAGAACGGGAGTAGTGCAGAGTTTACTATTTAATCTGCTTTTCAAATCATGATTCAATGGAAGTCTCTTCATTATGTTGAGGCTCATAAAATAAAATCCTATTTGGCAGAAGTGTGAAAGACAGTGCAACTCTCCCATTTAAAGTACTTGAAAAGAAGTTTAGCAATTAAAACTAAGTAAAACATTAGTGAGATATGGGGAACACAAGTAATTTGCATGTTAGGCATATGCAAATTAGAAAACAAGATCTGGTTTAAAGGAATAAAGAACTTCATAAAATTACATGGCTATTAAAAGTAGCTTATATGCTAAGAAGTATTCCAATTTACATAAGCAAATTTATTTCAATTACTACATGCAAATGGTAATTATATCAAGTAAAAACAAATTTTTATTGAAAGCACATATAATTATAGAAAACATTAATGAATCTTTTAAGTTTAGGTCTTCAGTAAAAAAGGACGATGAATAAAATACAGAAAAAATGCCTGTATTATTCAGGGCACAGCTGAAAGTTTAACTATGAAGCAACTGTGATTAAGTTTTGTCAGTCTTTTTTAGCATGGTGTCTGTGGATCTCCAAAGGAATTAAGATTTCCACTGGAAATATCAGTGAAGTGTTTACTGTTACTTGCCATACTTTAACATCTGTTGAAATTGTGTCAGTCCTTACATAAATAAAGAAAAATCTAAATATATGATTAATTAGTATTTTACATGTATAATGATAGGTATGTTTAGGAACTTATCTTTAGTCTAATAGCATTCACAGAAGTCTTCATGACACTGTCAGTTGAAACCAGGATATGCATGAACAAAAACCTCTTAAATGTGTGTGTTTGTATGTATATTGTTTATGAAACAGAAAAAAATGAAATGGACAGAAAGGAAAGTGGAACCCTCTACATTTCAGAAGTGGTTGAAGAAAGATCGATCAATTAATGTGAAAGCAATCATTTCCGTGTCACTTACAGCTGAAGGAAAAAGAATCATAGGACCTATAAAGACAGAAAAAAATACCGATAAATTCATTTGCAAAATACAGATCTACATAAATATGACACCAAGCTCTCATTGTGCCCCTCTTGGTTAAAAGTTGCTTGTCTAGTAGTAGAATTTTGGGCAGTATAAAAGAGCACTGCCAGCGCTTTTGGTGTAGTCATTCTGAATAGTATAGTTCACATGGTTATCATTTGTCTTAATGGGTCTTGAAGGGCATTTGTCTCATCATACTGGTAACAAAGATTGCCATGCAGTCACTCAAAACACACTTAAAGGGCTCAAATTAAATACTCGGGTTACCTGGTAACAGTAACATCTCCAGCCACATCATTTCAAATTATTCTGGAAAACAATATTCCTCTCTCCATGGTTGCATTTTAATGACCTCACTGAACTTTCTCCTGATGCCTCAAGCGCATTTGAGATCAACAGGGCCTGGGCGGGGATGGAGGGAACCTTGTATATTTAGGTACCGAAAGGATTAAGAAATACAATTTACACTGTTTTGTCACAATACTGTATAAGTGAAACTATCAATCAAGAGGCCTATACATTACTCCATTTTATTATATCAGCACTTCTTTACATTTTGTTAGTATTCATCAAATGAAGGATGACAGCATGTGAGCATATATACTAGCGTTCCCTGTCAGCGATTCAGAGCAATAAACCACTAGATTAGTCAATCCTCAGCAATACTGGGAAGATAGTATAGATTCTTCAAACAAGTGTGAGGACCTAAAATACACCTCTGCCTTTACCCAGTGACATCTCACTACAATGAATTGCTTAAAATGAAGAAAAAAATCGAAAGTGGATGAAACCACCTGATTATTCTTCAGGCATCCCAGACAGAGTGACTTAAGTGGCAGTCCAGGATGTACCAGAAATGGCAGATAAGCTTCTAAGGAATCTTACAATTCCTACCTAAAATGCAACTCAGTTCGCTATTTGCTGACAAACCCTTTATGCCTGAAACGAAACACTATCCATCTGAAGTCACTATTTCAATAGAAATTGCATGAGGCCCCCAGAATCACAAATACAAAACATACTCCTGAATATCTCTACAAGTCATTGTAAAATATCCCTTTCCTTTCTTTTCTGCAGAAGTCCTTTTATCACTGATAACTGCTCTTAGACAGGCAATGTTCTTTCACCACTGATAAGTACTCCTAGACGGACAGACTATGCCAGACAGATAAAACTGATGCATATATGCAGTTTGAGCATTTCATAGAACTACAAATAAAAAGGTTTCTAGAAATGAACGATAACAGATGTAACACTGCAAGCCCAGTGAAAAATCTCCAAACACAATGAGGGGTAGAGTAATTGCCTTCACTTTACACAGAAAATGTGAAAAATACAAATAAATATGACAGAGGGAAAAGACTCCATCTGTAGAAAAAACAGCATTCTGCTTCGAATCAGAACACATTTAAAAACTCAATGTAAGAAAACTCAGTCAGGCAAAGACCCAAGCTCTCTAGCAAATCAAACAACTCACCAAATTTGGCCACAAAATCAGACCTAAAAACTGGGACTTATTGTGAAGGCCTATCTGAGGAAGTAACAGTCACCAAACAGTCTTGTGAAATTAGATACCTCCAAACCAAATAACACGGCAAGAGACACCTTAAAGTCAACGGGAGTATTCTCCTAATCTCATCCCTAAAAAAAGGGACAGATTATCTCCATATCACGTGCCAGCTCTGAAACAAGAAGCAATCTTCAGGTAACCAGTGAAAGAGAAGAAGAAAGAGATGTTTTTGCATCTCAAGGAAAACTCAAACTCCCTGAACCTCCCCAGGTCCTAGAATAGCTGCAGGCATTTATATAGACAGATAACTACCAACTATCACGCAACTGTGTCAGGCTGGCCCAAAATCACAATCACAGTCCATTTGAATGAGGGTTAAGACCCAAGCCTCAGCGAAAACTCCCTTTAGTGTGAAAAGCTATTGCAAAATGGTTATTGCTCATTCAGACCTTGAAAACCCAGGATTACTTGCATTTTCACGTGTAATGCAATTAGTAACATTGAGAATAACATAATAGCAGTAGAAAACAATCATCAGGTAAACCTCGTGGTTTCACGCTTTGCCTTTAATATCTGTCCAATACATAATACAGGATTTTCATTCTGAACCAGCTCCCACTGCAGTGGGACAAATAAATAACAGAACTACTTAGGAGTCATGTGCAATGCATTCTGCATAGAATACGAGGTTGGAAATGAAACCGTGCATGCCAGTAATCAAAGGAATCATCTTTCAAAGGGAAGCTAATCCTCTTTTAAATCTAAATGAGAAATAAATCTAGCAATACCGTACCCCACAAAATCTTTGTCTTTCACTAGCAGGTGTTAGAGAGCAATCAGCATGTTTTAGCAGTGTTCCTGGAACTGATATTCTAGTGGATAATTTGTGTTTTGTATGAAATATGTAATTGGAAAGCATTTTGCATGTCTGAGTTAACTAGACTAACTATATTATTAAGGATTAACCAGCAATTGGGCAAAAAAGTTACTCCGTAAGCAAAATCTCTTCCCTGCCTTTTATTAGCTATGACTTTGAGCTCAACTTTAGCATGCCTTTGAAAGCACTGTATTTATCCACCTTAATTTTACGTCTCAGCCACTTACCTCATACTCAGTGCCCTTTCCTGAGTCTCTCTGTAATCAACTCTTTGGAAAGCTTATGATACCATTTCATTCACTGGGGATTTTTTTTTTCTTAAGAACACACAGCAGTGGAGTTCATAGAAATTCATTTCTATTTTCTTTTGCTTGAATAGCTGGAAGATTTTGATGTTTCTGTTGATCCTCACTATGCTAACAAGCTAAACTGACTGTGCTCTGACAAAAGAAAGAACTAATGAATAAGAGAACAAAAATAATATATATACTACCAATATAAAAGAGGTCTGTGACAAGACCAAGAATGAAATTACAATATGGGCTCTGCAAAGCTAAGCTAGCTCATGAACCCTATTTCATTATCATACATGTTAGGAAACACATACTAAAGAAAGTTTCACTGTACTTGAATTTACGTCTCGACGCAGTTCCGATTCTCAAACTTTCTTATGTTACTTTCTTTAAACACAATAGCCTGCAAAAATATCTTAAATATAATTCTCGTAGATTAAAAATATTCAATCAATGTAACATTTCAAATCAACTAACCTACAGTGTACTATTAGATCAGAACCAACAGGCTTTCTAAAACTCAATCCAAGAAAGAAATATTGCTATACACACAAAATATAGGCATTTTCAACTCTCTTCCTTTGCTATTCTCTTGTGGTTTTCATGCCACTCCTTTTCTAAATGACATCAGTATTACTTTGCATTGGTGCCAGATTCCCATTCTTGGTACTTTCAGCCACACGCAGTTTCTACCAGCTTTGCTCACTCCTCTTCCTCTGTCTCCACCCTTTCTCATATATCACATTCACACCTTCCCGTTCCTCACCAGTGTTATTATTTTGCTTCCTTTCATCATAAATCCACACTTTGTTGCTCCTTTCCCATATTTGTGCCATCATTCTAAAGCTCCTTACCTCCAGTGATTAGCTGCTTAGGAGCTTTCTCAGTCACTGGTGGCATATTTATATTTAACAGCCCTCTGAAATCTTTTTCCCTGCTTTTGTACACTTGCTTTTTTAGATCCATAAAAACCACTCAGCATTCGTAACACCCAACAGGACAGTTTTGGACAGCTTAATTATGTCTTCTGAGGAGCATCTTCTCTTGCTTGTTTTGAGACTGCCTTCTGCTAGCTTCATTTGATGCCCTATTGTTCTTGTAGAGAAAGAAACTGTAAATAATAATTCTCCATTCATTTTCCCTCAGCCTAACAATGATTTCTGGATTCCTATCATATACCCTTTAGTCATATCTTTTTCTAGGCTGAAGAGTCCTTGATTATTCAGTTGCTACTTAGGAGAAAGCAATTCTTTATTAAACTTTGTCATTATTCTCTTACCTTTGTAAGTTCTAACATATCCTTCTAAGATAGTCTTCAAGACATGGGAATACTACAAATTTATACAAAGCCACAAAAAATGTTTCTGGGGTTTTTTTCACTGTTTTCCCAATAATATCTAATGTCACCTCTGTTGGTATTTTGATTGCCACAGAGAGCTGAGATGACATCTGCCTAGAATTATTCATTGCAGCACCTACATCTCATTCCTGAAAAGCAGTAATTAATTGGTTACCCATCATTGTGTATAACTGCAACTGGGTTTTTTTTTTTCTATGTCCATGTGCACCTCCTCACATTTACTTAGACTGAATTTCATCTGCTTTTTTGCTGCTCTTAGAAGTTGCTCCTTCTCTTCATTATCCTAACTAGCTTGGCAATCTCATGAGAATTTCATCACTAGTCACTATAAACCCACTTCTCCAGAATATTGAGACCCCTGCGCAATATCCTATGACATCCTCTCCATTAAAAAAACTGAACACTAATTCCCACCATGTTGTTTTGGGGTTTTTTTCTATATATTTATTCATGTTGAGTACCTCTCATTTTCTCTCGCAGCTAGTTAGTTTTTTCAATAGTCTTTTTGGTGAGAAACCTTTTCAAATACTTTCTGGAAACCTAAGCAGATCATATCAACAGGACTACTCTAGCTTTCAGAGTGAATTCTAAAGTGAGGAATGACTAAATAAGCCATATTGAGTCTTCCCCAGCATATCATATTTATAAGTCAGATAACTATGCCTTGTTATAGTTTCTGTCAATTTGCTGAACACAGGCTTACTGGTTAGTAGTTCCCTGGATACTCTCAAGAAACTGTTTTATAGCTTGACATCACATTAATCTTATTCTAACTCTTTGGTACCAAGGAAGTGTAAGGCAAAAGGCAACACAGTAAATACAGTTCAATTTAACTATTTCACTCTTAAAGGTCCTCTAGAACTCTCAGGCAAATGCCAATGGGTTCAGATTATTTTTAACCAATATTTTCTGTTTATTTTGTCAGTTTGCTCTGCTGCCTCTTCTACTGCATTACATTCTCTAATCAACTCCTGCAAAAAAACAGATGTCACCATGTGGGAATCTGCCCAATTTATTTTGCATTTACTGTTACTGCAACAAATCCTTTTTGTGTGTGCGCACGGTGTCCTTCAACTTCTTATACTCTGATCATTCCCTGGCCTTACAGGCTACCCAACATGCACCCCGCACCTGATGAATTAGAGAAAAGTCTTTGGAAGTTCTACCTCAATCTTGTTTGCTCTGCCTTACTGCATCTTTTACATTTAACCTAATAGATTTTACATTCTTTTTTTTTTTTTTTTTTGATATTTGAATGGGGATTCAATTTTGTGAAGACCATTTGTGTATTTAGTAATCTCTCTAATTTTAGTGTTTAAAGCTTTTTTATTTTGGTCTTTCTAAAGTGCTTTCACAGAATCATGGAATTTTCAGTGTTGGAAAGGACCTCTAGAGATCATCCAGTCCAACTCCCCTGCTGACGCAGGAATGCCTACAGCACATTACTCAGGACTGCATCCAGGCGGGTCTTGAAAATCTCCAGAGAAGGGGACTCCACAGCCTCCCTGGGCAGCCTGTTCCAGTGCTCTGTCACCCTCACCGTAAAGAAGTTTTTTCTTATGTTTGAATGGAACTTCCTATGTTCCTACTT
>VYXH01008555.1:349714-359747 GCA_013397275.1 Burhinus bistriatus
CCTCCTCAACTGAGGGAAAATCTTCCTCTCTCCAGACCTTCCCCCTTGCCTCCAGGGTCTGGGATTCATGAGGGACAGCTTTAGCAATGAAGACCGAAGAAAAGAAGGCATTCAGTAACTCTGCCTTCTCTGTGTCTTCCACCACTAGGGCGCCCATCTCATTTATCAGTGGGCCTATATTTTCCCTAGTCTTTCTTTTTCTATTGATATACTGAAAGAACCTCTTCTTATTATCTTTAACCGCAGTGGCCAAGCTGACTTCTGTTTGGACTTTGGCCCTTCTAATTTTCCCCCTGCATAGCTTCACTGCATCTTTGTATTCCTCATAAGTTGCCAACCCCCTTTCCCAAAGAATGTAAACTTTCCTTTTGTTCCTGAGGTCCAGCCAAAGCTCTCTATTTAGCCACACTGGTCTTCTTCCCCGTCAGCTCTTGCTTCTCCAAGAATTGAAAACTCTACCATTTCGTGATCACAACTTTAATGAACTATTTTTTTTAGCTTCCAATACAGTGGCTTGAAACAATATCCACGTCATCTGTAAAGATGACTTTTTAGCTGTCTCTCAGTTTCTTTTTAACAAACATCCTCATTTTTCTAAAACTCCTGTTTGTAGAATTAAGTACTCCTGTATTGGTTCTTCTGACTTCTGCTGTTTCCAAAAGGATGTTGAATTTAAGCACTTGTTACAGAATGTACTTTGCTAATAACATTGTGTCAATAAACTGCACCTCTATTGATTCTCTGATTAGCTTCCTCAATGAAAAGTCATTTATGGTGTCTAAAAGTTTAGTCTGAAATGACTTGACAGCTACTAACCAATTGACATGGGGAGGCAGCCATCATGGTGAGCTGAAGTAACACATTCCTCTCGTGTTTCCTGACAAGTGTCTCTGACCTCTCCTGGTACGCCACATTCATTGTCTCCACGCACTTATCAACATAGTCTTATTACTTATACTAAATTTAGGCCTGGAAATTCAATAGGAATTCTTAATTACTCCTTGACATAGTTAGTTTATCTGATATAACCTTGCATTTTATTTACTACATAACGCTATTTCTCCACATGCATGACCTACTCTTTCATATATTATGTTATTATCCCAGTACTCGGTTTCCTTCCAGAAAATTTCCAGTATGCTTCTTATAGCAATAGACTAAATTAAAGCTAGACATCCTATAAAATGCAGGTATTGTGAATTTTACAATCCCCCACAGAAACTCTTAGCATTTAAAGAATACTGCAGTGGCAAATTCACTACCTCAGACATTGGAAGATTCTAGAAATAAGCCTGTCTAAAGAAACTCTCCCTGACATCCTTGTACGCATATGACATTCACTATTTACATTCAAATACTATTTTCTATAGGACATCTGTTTTGTTCAAGGCAGGGTATGGATAGTACTCAATTGATAGTTATTCATCTTTTCTTTCCACATTCACTACCCAGAGTGTAATCCCATCGCGTATTTACTGGACACGATCCAAACCCTGTGCTGAATACAGAATTATTACTTACCTCATGGGCTTTCTATGGTTCTCCTATTGTATTATCTTAGCGTGCTCCTCTTTTAAACAAACGTAATTAATCTACCTTCATAAGTCTCCTGTAAAACAAGGTGGTCTGTATTATACACAAGGAACAGAGGGGCAAAAATTAAAGGTAAAATCATCCATGAGTCAATTAATTGTAGCTGGCTAATTAGAAAACAATATCTTAGAACCTACTATGTATCTCTATGAAGCACATTTCCAATTATATGATTAATGCTATAACCACTGAGAACTTCCTCAAGTGAAATATCATGTATATCGGGGGGGGGGGGGGGGGNTCATGAGAGTGGAGTAGAGGGGAAAAATCACCTCCCTCAACCTACTGGCCATGCTTCTTTTGAGGCAGCCCAGGATGCGGTTGGCCTTCTGGAGTGCAAGTGCATATTGCTGGCCCATGTTGAGCTTCTCATCTACCCACACCCTCAAGTCCTTCTCCTCAGGACTGCTCTCAATCCATTCTCCTCCTAGCCTGTATTTGTGCATGAGATTGCCCCGAACCATGTGCAGGATCTTGCACTTGGCCTGTTGAACTTCATGAGGTTGGCACAGGCCCACTTCTCAAGCTCGTCCAGGTCCCTCTGGATGGCATCCCTTCCCACCAGCATGCTGACCGCACCACACACCTTGGTGTCATCGGCAAACTTGCTGAGGGTGCACTCAATCCCAATATCCATGTCACCAACAAAGATGTCAAACAGCATGGTCCCAGTATCATCCCCTGAGGAGCACCACCTGTCACTGTTCTCCGCTTGGACATCGAGCCATTGACCACAACTCCTTGAGTGCAGCCATGCAGCCAAATCCATATCCACCGAGAGGTTCATCAGTCAAGTCCATGTTCTGCCAATTTAGAGACCAGGATGTCATGTGGGACAGCGTCAAATGCCTTGCACAAGTCCAGGTAGATGACATCTGTTGCTCTTCCCTTATCCACCAACGCTGTAACCACCAAATCTGTCAGACATGATTTGCCCTTAATGAAGCCATGTTAGCTGCCACCAGTCACCTCCTTATTTTCCATGTGCATTAGCATAGTTTCCAGGTGTATCTGCTCCACGATGCTCCAAAAGAACAAGCATGAAAGTTTGTGTGACTCACTGCACATTCAGCAAATACTGGCTCTCTATAGCAAAGTTTTCCAGACTATTTTGCTTTTTATTCCACAGCCTCTTTTTCCATGTACCTTGTATCAAATAAAGAAAACAAAGGACAGTCTATACAACTTTGCTTCATTCCTATAGCCCAGGTTATCGTGTATACAGCCTTTAAAAAAAACAACAAAAAAACCCAAAAAACACCTTATCATGTAATTAGATTAAGACAATAAGCTTATGAAATAACTATTAACAAGCATACTGTGATCCTGTGTGTAAACATTCTGTAGAAGAACAGGAGATGTCTGCCCTACAATCAGGTCTCACCAATCCTCAGTGTCAACTGTGAACGAGTTCAAGTCTAGTCTCTGGTGAGTAATACATACAAGTTCAGCTGCCCTCCCATTGCGTCCCAAGGTTATTCCTGTCCTTATGTCTGCATACATCTGCTTACACCCAAGCTCATGCTTCTTTACTGTGCTCTCACCAGGGAGGTGAAGTCTAAGGCTGCCAACTGCTGAAAACCAAGACAGGGAACCTGAGAAAAACAGAGATGAGTTAGAAATAAACCCATCTGAACAATCCTCTTGCCACGCAAACAAGGCAACAAAATGTTTAGCTCAGCTCACAGGATGGGCAGCACTGAAAACAAGTGCAGCTGCTGGGCAAAGCAACTGAATAGACAGTTGTGCTTAAGAGACCAAAGCCACATGTTAAAATTTAACTATGTTCTTAGTGTTCCCTCACATTGGTCGAAAAACATAAAGGAGCTAAACGGGTTATATCCTCTGTGGTTTGTTTGCCAAACCATAGCAAATTTGTCTAAATTTCACACATATAAACAGACATTTTCTTAACAATTGCTTTCAATTTTTTTTTTTTTTTTGAGAAAGATGCAGAAGTGTTTTGTCTGAGCAAAAAGTTTTCCACTTAACTTAGTTCCCAGTTAGTCTAAAATACATTGACTTTGTTATGCAGTTACAGAAGCAGGAGCATCTTGACAGTCTGAATTTAAGGCAGACAAAAAGTCACTGAAAAAATCTACAACACACAGTGGAAAAAAGTTTGTAGGGACAATAAGTTGGGTATGAAAATAGTCCACAGAGATCTGAAAGAAATGTAGTTGAGAAATTTTCTTCCAGGTAAACAAGGAGGGCTTTTTTCAGTCCTTTAAATCTACCCATCTGCCTGCCTGGATATAGTATCTGCCTTTTCAGAATTTCAGATAAGCACCAACAAACAGTACTTAAGAAGCTGGGATAAAATTCTCTCATCTGAGATCTCAAGGATTAGCAAAATAATGTGTTGCAGCACTGGGGACAGGCTATAGATAAACTAGAGAAGATGCAGGATGATAATCCACAGGTACATAAAAGGCTGCTACAAAGAGGATGGGAATAGCCTGTTTTCCATGTTCATTAATGGATTCAACTTGCAGCAAGAACAATGCATATTAAACATAATGGAAACTTTCAAACAGTGAAAAGAGTAACAGACTGTGACAAATTGCCTGGCGAGGATGTGGAAAGTCTGTAATTAGAACAGGCAAGACAGATATCTGCTAGGAACGCTACGCATAAAATGACTTGGGGCAAGAGGATTACCTCTTGAGGCCCATTCCAGTCCTAGTTTTCCACTTTTCTTTATACCCTGTAACAGCACATTAAATTAAAACTATTTCACTAAAATTCTCTCTGTAAGGAATGCATATTTAAAAGAATTCACTTCTCCCAATAGCCAGTATAAAATTGCTGTGACTATTCAACAGAAAGGGAAAAATGAACATTTCAGGTTTCCTTGACACTAGTCTATATCAACTGAGATACTGAGAACCAAAGAAATGCTTCCACTTTTATGTGTGCCAACCAACGGAATAGCTCTCTGTGCACACAGAGGTGGGGTAGCTGCATATATACAAAATGATGGCATGCTAAGTCAAAGTGCAGTGACAAAACAACATTCATCAAAAAGTTGATTACCTGATGCGAATATGCCTCATCTACCTTTGGCTGTTTAAAAAAAAAAAAGGGGGGGAGGGGGGAGATGTGTAGGTAATAGTGTCAATTTTTCACTCAGACAAATGTATTCTGATATGACAATTATAAATTCCTTATCACTGTTATAACCACCTGAGCACCATTCCTTCCTCTAGTGAGTATTTGTCTGAGTCTGATTTATCTTTTTTAAACAAAGGCAATTAAACTGCTGTTGTAGAAGAGATAGTGTTCCTCATGTTGCCGTCTCAGCATCCTTTCCCAGTCCTCCCAGGTTTCATTTCAAAGGTACGCCTCAGTCACCTTCACGGACCTCTGACACAAAAGGGTTCAAATGTACACGGGTGCCTGATTCACAAGGTCTCTTCTGTTCTGAATTCACTACCTACTCCACACTGGTGAGCTCCAGCTCAAGACTGATTGAGACTGTCCCTGAAGCTGCACCTCTTGTAGCCTGCAGGTGAATCAGGCCCAGGAACTGGAGGAGAGAACAGACAGCTCATTTCTCCAGTACTTTCCCCAGATTTATTCGAAAAGGACAGAACACAGCAAAGCAATCTTAATTTCAAGAATACAAAAGGAGGACAAGAAAGACGTCAGGAGGGGTATGGGAGAATAAAGGAAAAATGGGGGGGAGGGTGAAAGTGAGTGACAGTCATAGGCAGGTAAGAAAAATGACTAAAGAAGAAAACTGGTGGTGGGAGGTTGAAGGTAAATGGGGGCGGGGTCTAAAATTCAAGGAAAAGGATGCTTGGGAAAGGCATCCAGAATGGCCTTGGGAGGAAACTGGGAATTCATTAGAAGCAGAGGAAGCAGAAGTGAAATACCACTTTGGATGAGAGTTGGGACAAACAGGAATATGAATGGTAGGATATAAGAAAACATAGAAAATTTGGAGAGTGTGAGCCTCAATTTGCTTTGCAAGAAATCTGAGAAGGAGCAGCTAAGGGGAAGAAACAGAACCAATATAAAGGAAAACAACAAAGATCTGAACTAAACCTAAGACTGTCAGAGAGCTGTGGGGGTGGTGAAATGGGACAATGAAGTCTAGATTTGGATCCAGATAACAGGGAGAATGGAACAGGAATCTCACTGAGAATTGGAAAAAGAAGAGGGGGAAAAAAAAAAAAAGAAGAAAAAGACTGACTCATAAAATGACAGGAGGGACAGAGAGACTTGCTGGCAGGAAGCCTAAGTAGTGAAAACAAGGTCTCAGTAAGTAAAGAAAAAGAGCCTAGAACAAGAAAAGGAGAAAAGTGGAATCAGACATGGGATAATTTGGAGTAAATGGAGTATAGTCCACATCAGAGCCTGGAGTGCAACCAAAGAATCTCCAGTGTCACCAACACTCTGCTGTCAGCAAGCATCTATGAATCCCATCTGAAAAAACCCACATATAGTGGGCTTTCAGAGATAGTCAGCAATTGCGTGCTCTCATTTTCTGGTTGCCTGCCTGGAGACCCTAGGGTCTGATTTGCAGAAGTGCTGAGCACTTGCAACAGTGACTGAAGTCATCGGAAGTCACTGTTGTGAAAATAAATTCATTAATGTTTGTGATGCACTCAGATAGTATGGCAATGAGTGCCATGGAAAAGCTCATGAGAAAATGAGTAATTCTTGCTTCAGAAAGAATTTAAATGGAGTGCAGTAAATAAGATATAGGGATACACATTGAACATCAAGGTAAAAGCAAAGTATCAAAGTTGCTCACAGAGGGAATCCATTCAGTCTATCCAATGCACTGTGAGGCAGAAGCTGTACAGAGCAAAAAATAGAACATAATATAAATAAAGACTATTAATGTAGGTACACAAGGAGAATATTTGTCTAGCATCGTGAATGCTTGACTTTTGAAGCTATATTAGCTGATTAGTGTTATTTGTGTGAATGTTATCTACCTATTCCACTCGCATAGACAAGTAACTGTTATGACCTCAACATACAAGTTAGATCTAAAACACAGTTCCTGTCTTGCAAGACTTATTAGTGTGGGTCATACACACTAAAGTCAATGGGAGGTTTGGTGATGACTGCCATCAACAGACTTCAATTCCATGATTAGTTCCACTTAAAGTAGTAATGCAAAATGCTTTTCTCAAATTTATAAATACCCTGAAAAGGATAGTGTTCATTGGCCTATTAAAACCTAATACACATCAAAATAAATGAAGTAAACAATTGTTATAGATCCTAAAATAATGAAGTGATAGTTTTAGCAGTGTTGGAGGGGTTTTATTCTGCTTAGTACTATCTGATCCCTCTTTTCACTGTTCTCAGTTTGGCTAACTAACATGGCCAGCATCATACCCACACTTCCTGAGGCTACTCAAATTCATACAGTTTCTCTCATATTTGTTTGCTAGACTGCGGCTCAGGTCAGTTTAAATTTTGACCTTCTTCACTGCTTTTTGTATTACGGTCAGTTTATGATTTTGGTTTTCAAATACTGATATAATTTCTCTTACATGATAGTTTTCCAGTAAACAAAAATTTAGCTAGCTTAAGAGCTCAGTAAAAGATTAAAGTCAACATTTCTGGAAGGGACTAATGGTTCTGCCCAAACCCAGAAGACGGGTGGTTAGTGCTCCCACAAAGCAGGATGTATTGAGTTGGGCAACCCGAACATTTACCAGCTTAGGAAAAATCTCCATCTGATTGCTCAAATAAAAAATAAGCTGGAATGTAAGTCACATGTAAATCCAATTCCATCACTTTCAAAAATCCAACCCTTTGATTTGGAATCAAACCAAAGATGCACAAAATCATTCACTGCTGATCCTATGGAATCATAAACGATTTAGATCCTTATCAGGATCAGCATTTTTTCAAGTTACAGTCAAGGCCTATTAGTTTTTCACATTATTGGATAATTTTTTTTATCTGTTTGACAAGACTGCTTATATCAAATTTTCCTGTAAAAGCAATAAGTCCCATGCTATTTGTACAGCACTGGAATTTTGTACTTACACATTGGGGACACCTTAGAAAACAATTTGAACTCCTGTGATTATCTATGACACTGAACAAATGCAGTTTTCCTAAATGCTTATGTAGCATCTGCCTGTGGGCAAACAGACCTACAAGAGAAGCGTCTTCCTGCTGCTTCCAAGAAGCAAAATTTCCTGCCACTAGATAAAAGCTTTTTTTCAGAACTTTAAAGTGTGCTGTTCTCTAACAAAGAAGTCATTACATCCACACTTTATGGTTTGGTTTTTTTCTTGAAGTACAACAAAGATGAAGGCTCTCATGGAAGTGTTCTATGCAGTAATTTTCACTCTGGATGTGTGAGCAAGTTCAAATAAGATATGAAAGAAACTCCAGCTTTTTGAAACTCCATTTTTTCAGCACTTCCTGGGTCTCCCCAACAACACTCCTGCAGTAGCACCCAGTGACTCCTGATGTAGACCAGGGACCCAAATTAACAACAATATTACTTCAGAACTTTTAAATTTCATTTAATAAAACATGTACTAATCTTGGTGTCTATCACAGGTGTCATCTAGCGATCCGTGTCCTAAATGTACACACAGCTAAAGAGAGAGATCAGTAGCATTGGCAGCCATGAGCAATATCCTTGCCCTTTACTTCCGTATCATAGGTGACACACATACATCATAAATGTTCTCATTTTTGGGACTTCAGTCCAATTCTCTAAGCTGTTTGGGTTTTTCTCCTTGTTTAGATAAGAGATAAGAATAGACAGGATGAAGTGGGTTAAAAGGGCTGCTGTTCTGAAGATATTTAGCAGGTTTAAACAGCAATATCATGTTATTTGCATCTGACCTGCAGCTTTACCCCATCTGTTGAGAGCTGGAAAAAACAGCTAAACCACAAAATACGTTCTCTTGTGTTATGGCTAACCATGTCCCAAAAGATTTTCTTAAATCCCCACAGGAATTTCAAAATGGAAGCAAAAAATGAAGAAATGCTTGAAATGAAAAGGTCTAAGGTCACCCCTCAAATTACAAAAGGAATACGACAGAATTGAAGAAAATTGTAAAATTAAAAATATATAAATATATTTTCACTCCTGGTGGAGGAAGGAGTCTCTGACTGAAAACCACAATAAAACTTAAAGCAAATTACAATTTAAAACCAACGAGATTTACCACAATTTGTTTGCTTCCCATTTTAATCTGCTGCATTAAAAGGGATCAGGATTCAAAATTTCACACTTATTTATCACCTGGTTAAACAACATTTAGTAGCACAGCACCAGGGAGCTGCTGTGCCACTGAGCAGAACATAGACTTAATTCAACCCTGATCAAGCAGCAGTCATTGCATCTCCGTATCATTAGGTTACCCTTAGAGAGATATCCCAGTACTGCGGCTATTCTAATTAAGTTTGTTATGAGGAAGTGAAGTGTGGTGCACAGTAATTCAAACCTTTCTATGGCAGAACTATAGAGCATTTCAACAGGTATGCAAAAAACTTTTTTTTTTTTTTNTTTTTTTTTTTTTTTTTAACCTGAAAGCTCACTATAGCTCTGGTTTGCAGCTTTTGGAAAGAGAAACATTCCAGATTCGCATCAACAAGTCTGCCGTTTTGAAAGCCAGGACTGAAGTCAGCTGATAAACTTTAAGGCTTAATTGAAAGGAAAGCCTGTCAGTAGCCTTCAGTCTCATTTTGCTTCTGGGTAACAGTTTTAATTTGTTGTGCAAGATGAGCATGAAAAGGTAAGATTAGGTCACCTAATGAGTCACCACACAAAATAAATGACTAATGGGTCTATCTGCATCTGACAGACTGAAGTGCAAATCCTGCTGCTGCTTCAGGAAAGGGCGATCTACTGCTTCAAGGAAAAGGGGTTCATAGCACAAGTTATGCAGAGAAGTTTAAAAAGAAAAAGCCAGCCACTTTCTACATTCTACCTTTAGAAAGTTCCTGTTAACTTTGTTTAATAAGAAGAAAACATGATTACTGTGCATGTAATGATTTGCTTCCACACAAACTCTTGCACTGACAGTTAATTCTGCTGATGTGACCGTGGCTTTTATCTGTCCCCACCATTGACTGTCCTTTGTACGGTAGAGATTAAATTTCTTTGTATGCTTCCCTGATTGCCTATACAACTCTGTTTTTGTATTTGTTTTTTCCCCACACTAAACCAGTCTGTCCAGTCTCTATATCTTCCTCTCACTTTTGCTTCTCTCTTAAATTTCGAATTCATCAAAATACAGAGGTTTATTATACCTTCTTTAAATCCCCTCTCAGAAAGTTTTGCTTATCATATACACAGACAGCTATTTCCTAAAAGCAAAGTGGTTTTCTGAGGTTACCTACTTAATCTGCTCACAGCTTCTTTCCAGTACCGAACCATTACCACCAAGTTACACACAAAACAGGAGGAAAAAAAAAAAAAAAAAAAAAAAAAAAAAAAAAAAAA
>VYXH01008555.1:359832-392259 GCA_013397275.1 Burhinus bistriatus
AAAAAAAAAAGAAAAAAGCAATACACACAAAAAAAACCCCAACCCATCCCCACCCCCCCAAAAAAAAAAACCCAACACAAAACAAACAAAAAAAAACCCAAAGAAAATGGCTTAGAAGACCTGCAGCAGTCCAGAGAACCAGCAATCGCATCTAGATTAACACCAGTTTCCAACTCTGGTGTTCAGATCATTATATATATTCTGTGGAATAGAAATACTTTGTTTGCATATGCACCAATCACTCCTAAACCCCCACACAATTACCATAGTTATTTGCTGTTGATTTATAGGAAATAATAAGCTCAGACATGACTGTCTTTAAAAAGCTGGTCATTTTTAATAGAAGCAACTTGAATATACAAGTTAATTAAAGATCACAGAATGGCTGAGGTTCAGAGGTACCTCTGGAGATCATTTGGTCCAACCCTCCCACTCAAGGAGGGCCACCTAAAGCTGGCTGCCCAGAACCATGCCCCTAGTTTTAAGGCACTCCTTGCCAGGTTGGCCAGCCATATGGCAGAGATGCTTTTTCCCAGCTTTGTAAGGTGGATCCTATTTCTTCCAAGTAGCCCTCAGAAAGGGTCCTGTGGTCATAAACCCAAAAAACTATCCATTAGTATTTTCCTTTAGAGTGAATGAGAGGATACAGACAGAAAAAAATCCCAGGCGTAGGTCTAGTCATCCTATTCTGATGGCCAGCTTACTCCGACTCCTACTAGAAAGTTTTAGTTGGATAAAATAAACCAGCACTGAGCCTAGAAAACTACCAGAATAGCATGTCGTTTCTTACTGTACAGTTCTTTCAATTAGGGAGCTACGTGTAATTCTTGCTGCTTCAGTGTTCAAACCAGAACCCTCTAGTGTCAGTGTCTACCTCTTACATCAGCTCTGATTAAAAGTACTTTGGTATCATTCGCTTTGAAGTTGGTAATATTTTCTTCTAGATGCCAACCTCACTGCAGCAGTTGAGGACACTGCTATGACAGGATCGTAGATTTAAACATCTGAGATCAAGTGGAGCCTTTCGTTTGTTCCAAAAAGAAGCAGAGCAGTGCTGAATAACTTTTCTAATAGAAATCATCACCCGACTGCACCTGCATTAGCAGCTTGTAGGGAGGAAGACAACTGGAATGAAGGGTGGAAAATTATAGCTAATATTGAAGAGGAAGAAACAGATCGATGACTTATGGTTTTGTTTCACTGCCCGCAAAGATGGCCTGAGACATTGATTTATTCTAAAATAGCAAGTGTGTTTGCTTAATTAGAGATGATTATGCAAATCTTTATGATTTGGTTTTATTTAATTTGCTGGATATTTCAAAGATGTGACCAAAATGCTGTTTCATTCTTCCAAATGGAGACAAAGTAGTGAATTCATAGCAGAGACACAGCTTCTTTCTTTTTTTTCCAATCCTAGCACTTTAATTAAACAATAAGAAAAATTTCAAAAGATTAAAATTTTATTCCTTTCGTAGTTATTCAAGTGTTACTTGAATAACATCTTTATGTCAGTGCTTTGTTAGCCAGTTGTACTACTTACAGTGTAAACATGTAACAAAGACCTTTACTCCAAGAAGCTTATAAAGGATCAAACTATAGATAACAGCTGGGTATAATTAAAGTACAAGACCAAAACTGGTATCTCAGAGTTCCACAGTCAGTCAGTTCCACAGTACATCAAGGTCTGAATTTTTAATTTAAACAAACAAAAAAAAATTTGAAAAGGAACTCAGACCTTTCTTGCATATCACAGATCCAAACAGTGCAGAAATTCACTGGTGGCAAGAAAAAAAAAAAAAAAAAAAATCAGTCTGTAGCACCAGAACATGCACAATATCTATCAGCAGGAATACCTAAACTAAGAATGTGAATTCCCACCTGCCAAGGCCGCTGAGCTGAGTAGGCACCATAGTCTCCACCTTTAATACAGGTATGAGTATAGCTCTGTGCATCTTTAGACTTCCGAACTCTTTCAAGGCCAGTAACTTCTTCATTCTACCTCGTAGAGTGCAGTTAGGTTACTAGTCGATAATAAAGAAATACCAAATGCCACTGGAAAGGAGAACTGAGTTTGAGGACTCCACTTTACAGGCTCCAGGGTCTCCATCTGAGCAGGTCTGAAAGGCTCATCAGCCTTGGGGGAATGTGCAAGCCAAGGCAGATTTTCCCCGTGAGAAATGGTAGAAATTCTGGCACTGCAGAGGACTAGATGCCTGTGGAAATGTCACCGGCATCAAATTAGGAAAAGGTGTTTCAGCTTGCTGGACATAAGCAATTGCAACTCCAAGATCCTACTATACAGGCTTTTTGTTTTGCTCAGGACTTGTAGTCAACTTTGGTGAATGAAAGGACAAAATATCCAGTATTCAGTACCACCTATTGACAGACTCCACAAGGACTGTCAAACTAATGAACAAAATACACTATCCCACCATCTGAAGTTCCTATCCTTGTCCCTTCCTTCTTTCTACGTGAAAAAAATCATCATTAAATCCTCTGTTCCTCATGTTGGTGTTTCATTTGAACTCAGCAGCTGTATTGAAAGGAAGGTTATTGACACAGACTGCAGTATTAGCATCCTTTTTTTTTTTTTCCAGAAAATGATGCAGTAAGCTAACAGACTCATCGAAACTTACAGAATTGCTTAAAATAAGTCACTCCATCCAGTCCAGGTTTATCAACTGAAAAAAAAACCAAAAACCTCAAAATACTGTTAACAGTAATTACTTTCCAGCTTTTCACTGGCAAACAATTTAGAAACTGAAATAGCAAAATCAGATTTAAAAAAAAAAAAAAAATCACAACTAGATAGTCACACAACCTCTATTTCCTAAATCACTTCTTCCCCACTATTTTATTCCTTTGTCATGCTGGCTTGTAAACCACTGCACTCTTCTTGGCCTGCCTCCAGGAGAACCTCAGTTTGAAGGTAAAGTTTCCATGATTTGACTGTGAAGGACATGCTCCTTCCAGTCACAGCACCTCCGAGCTTCTGTCAAAATAATCTCTTTCTTTATTATTTGATGCTGACATTCAGAAAACATTACTTGAGGAAAAAAGGCAAACACATGCACAGGTACACAGGCTTGGGAGATGGATTTGGGTGGGTGGGCATACCTGAAGAAACTGGAAGAGCACAATAACTTTCCATGGCAATGAATTTGAGAGGAGTCCGAGGCTCAGCACCATTATAAAACTGCTTCAGTTTCATTTGGGGAGCACTTATGTATGGTTTAAAATTACTTTAGAGACTTTTAATGGATAAAATAAGTTGTTGGGAAAACAGCATCTCTCAAAGACCAAGTGTCCAGTCCTCCATCTGTGAACATCTCTGTTCACACCAACGTCAGTGCAGACTACACTGCAACATTGCCTTTCTTTCACCTCTGACAATCCAGATAACAGCAAAGAAGAAACAATGGCCAAACATCTTGATATTGACTATCACTGATTATAAAGGGACATAAAGTCATTTGGAGTGGAACACATACCTCCATTTTCTCTATATGATTACAAAACAGCATTTTGGTGTAATCTTTGCTACTCACTCATCCTTTGTTACCAATAATTCACGCAATACTAGCAACTAATGTCAGTTCTGATGCTTCATTGATGCTTACCTAATAAAAAAACCGTACATTTCTTCTCCCCTGCCCCCAGAAAGTCTGGGCCTGTTTCTCCTCTCCCTTCTTACAGTAATGTTTCTGGAAGTGCCTACAAAGCTGACTAATCCAGTCCCCACAGTATCCATCCGGATGTAACTGCCTACATCCAGCTGTTGTCTCATCTTGTATTCACACTGTAGGCGCTTTAGAATTTCAAGTTATCTTTGTTCTTTAGTAGTAAACACAGTGGAATCCCTGGTAAAGACCAGAGTTTTCAAGTGCTACAGTACTACTACTAATTCCAGTACCTACAACTGTTCACTGGTTTAAGAGCATTCTATACAGTTAGTCCAGATTTCTAACATTGCAAGAGTAAATAATCAGGTATACTCTTTATAAATACAATAGTTAAATCCTGTTGTCTGGGCTACTCTGAATGTACTATAACATGGCGCTGTGATTCAGAAAAACGTGTTATTCGTTGATTAACTTCTAGACAGATTTACCTCTAATAAGCAAGTAGAAATGAACTTTTCAAATTAAAATTTAATAATTCTCCTGTTTCGACTAAACAATATAATCACCTCACAGAGACTTGGACAAATACAATTGGTGACTAGAAAGAAACAAATATTTTTGAGTTCTGTTCTATAGAATGTGAATATGTTATTCTTATTTGTAATATGCAACTAAGAACGGTAAAGCTACTGGTAACAGAAATATCCAAACTGCATTTAGAATGTAATATGAAAATGTATATCCTCCAGTTCTCTTCCCACTCTACCTTATAACTGAAGGATAGTTTACTTACTAACTTCAGTGAGAGCAAAATTAAACCCTTGAAACCTCCTGGGAGTACATAAGGCACTGTTAGCGGTGGGGATGTATCTGGGTTAGACCAGAGCAAGCCCAACTCCATTTTTGCCAGCACCACAAATGTTGCTGTAAATCCACGGCTTATGCTAAGTGAGGGCTCACCCTTGCCTTGGACATTTCCTAGAGTACCTCCTTATGACTTGGGTCAGAAGGAGACCAGGCAGGAGAGCCCTGAATGCTTGAGAGCAGCCCTGAACATCCTGGTGTGCATAACCCAGACTTCGGCTGCTAGAAGTCTGTCATACCCAGCCTTGCTCCTCCTCTTATGAATCACGTTGCAAACTGAGTTGACATCTAACAAGCCCAATATCCATATTGTCAGACCAAGTCTGGGTCCCATGCAAGTCTACTCAGCTATGGTCTAGGTTCCACTGTTTGCATGGGAGTATCCCGATTTAAGAATAAGCTGTTCATCTAAGCGTGAGCGTAGAGGTAGTGTAAGCTATAAAAAGCAACTTTAAGCTCACTCCGCATCTGTCAAAAGCGGAACAAAACATGAGGAGAGACTAGTAAGTCTAGCTGAAAACTCTCAACTGTTCTCTTTCAGTGACTATGGCTTGTACAAATTAATCCAAAGTACTTCCTTGAATATCCCTTAATAGCTAACTGCTGCTGCAAGAGAAGGTTACACATACCAGTGAAACAGTAGAACACCTAACTGGGATAGGCTTAAGGCACCATGGTCATGGTGTCTGAATTCAGAAGCCTAGGAGCATTCTGGAGATGATTTTATAAAGCGTGAGCATACAGAAATGCTAATTTTGTCTCTCAGTAACTTTTGCTGGAGTATTTCATAAGGCATAGAGCCACTCATAAGCACAGTACTTAAAGTATTTAAGACCCCCCCCCCCAAAAAAGATTGTACATCCAGATTTTTATTAGAGGCAAAATAGTAACAAAAGCTAAGTTCACACTAGCATATTAAAGACAGTCGCACTTTCAGAAGTCCCTGGAAACGTCAATAGTCATTACCTCAGTTTTCAATGAAGAGGTAAGATCTTATAGGACAAAACATGTCTATTGATTCAGATTATTACTGAAGAAGGGCTTTGTAATTAATGAACACAGTGCACTTATTTTTCTCCTCAAATCTCTAAAACTCTATCAATTTATAGGGGTGTTAGTTTATTCTAGACCCCAATTCTTTCTTATTACAGAGTCCATAATCTTCCTCTTTTAAATCTGTGATTTATATTCTTAATTCTTCTTCTTTTTAACTTCTTTTTCATGAACGATTTAAATTGCTTGTTTGTCTCCTTAACTGGCAGATGCCCTCTCATAACACTATCATTCTTTTCTGTCCAAAAGTCAGGACAGCGAAGAACTTTTTCTGTACGGATGATAAGCTCAAAGATTTTTTCAAAGACCAACTTTGACTATCCATGAAATTATTTCAACATAAAACCCGAAATCCACCTGTCAAGACATCAATAGGTCTGAGATTTCACACAAATGTGTACATGTAATACTAAAAAAACCCACATTAAATCTGTTTCTTTGAAAGATCCATCTTTGGAGTATTCCTCCTCTGTACAGTCTTCTGAAAGCTTTTATCATTCCTATAATTATCATAGGTTTCTTACTTGTAAATAAATTCTCCGAAAGCTAAATTTTTGCTTGATTCAAAATAAAAATACATTACATGCTTTCCTAAATTATTTAGCCTTTTGTTGCAAATATAAACTTCCATAAATATAAGGTTTATATCAGTAGTGATTCTAATGTTTTTTTAGCCAGTAAGAATATTAAAAAAAATAATCTCTCCCATGCAACTTCATCATAAAAAAGAGAGCTGAAACACACACTTGGATTATAAATCACTATCACTCACCCTAGAAATGTAACCAGAGAGCAGCCAGGCTGCTGGGGCCTTGTAACATAGCCCCATGCATCACGTTTTCTGCTCAGGTTAAGTTGTGGCATGCCAGTCTCTGAGGCTGCGGGAACAGCCGGGGAAAGCCTCACTGATGGCTGCTGATGGTTTGAGGTGCCAGGTTTACTGCTAGCATGTGCGCCATCCACAGTTAACAAAGGAGGGAAATAATGCTCAGAAAAATTATAAAGGGTTATAAAGCTCCGGTGGCATTAGACAACACTCTTCTCAAGGTAGCAGCCTCCCTGGTTTCAATTCAGACCCATAAGCTTGCCTTTGTCTATTCCTTTAAGTTCAAAAAAGGTGTTCGGATTGCATCCTATCCCTAGGTTCCCACCCACAATCACTATTTTGAATATATTCTTCCAAATGGTTGGAAAAGTTTCTTCCTTCATGAGATCATCTATTTTATTAAGCAGATCTCAGTGGTTTAGCAGCAAACACACTGTACGAATGTAATAAACTGTAACCTCCTCAACGGTAGGATTATAAATTACCCAGTCCCTGATCTCATTAAGAAATTACTCTCTAGAAGAAGTGTTAATGAAACAAAGGAAAGATACCAGTTGTCTGATATGTGTTACAAAAGCCAGGCAGTTAGTGTTTGTCCAGAAGGGGGTCAAACAAATTCAACAAGGGCAAACTGATTTCATCTGGGCAGCGTCCACTTAACTCAATGCTTGTAGAAGAGGAAGTACAAAGAAGTTTGTTTTCATTATAGGATGAATCAGCAAGCAAGAAACAAAAGGGGAATAGAAGTTAAGATTTCTGATAAGTTGTGCATACATCTTTGAAACTCCAATATAAAGATCGCAGGTGCGGTATTCCAAAGCAGGGAATTTTGGCATAGGGAAGATAGCCACATAAACAAATTAGATGAAAAGAACAGAATAGCGTGCATATAAGGTTTACAAGTGAAAAGGCTTGTTAAGATGAAGCTAGAGAACATGCCTAGTTCTTATAAATACCTTTAGTAAAGACAACTTTATCCATTTTATTGTCCACTGACGTCCAAGTCACTTCTAATTAAAACAAAATTTAGACCTCTAAAATAAAGCTGGATGATATGTTTTTAAGCAGATGTTTCATGAGTACCTACCAGAAAGCAGAAGATTCTGACTCTCATAAAGTCTAACCGATATAATTTCTGGCCATGCCCATATGACTCCTGATTTTGAAGTTCAAATATAGACTATTCTATTCCCATTCAACAGAAACAATAAAACCACGCATTTACATAAGTACTTCTCAATATTCCTAATACTAATGGTACTAATACTAGAAATAGCTGCAACTGTGTGCTTACCCTAAGAGTCCCTCACCAACATAACATGGTAAAACATCATTACGCTGTTGTTTTGCAAGCTGCCCTATAGCTAAGTCCTGGGGCAATGCTGCTAGGCTTTGGAGACCTGTTAAGGTGGATTTATTGTGGGCCATTTAATATCACTACAAGAAAATCCAACCAAACCAGGAGATGCTGTTGGAGGGCCTGTCACACACCAACAGGACTGTATATACGAATCAATATGCATTACTCTGGTTTGATATAAATCAATATGGCATACAGGAAAGTTATATGCTTTACACTTCCTCATCTATAGAGAGTCTTGTTTTAAGAAGCATCAAATAAATGTTATAATAGCGTTTGATTTCCTTAGCTATCAATTGATTACATGTAACCAGCCCTCCACCAGCTCTTTGTTCACACAGAGAATCCTAAGTAGCGATTTACTATGGTGTTCCAATGGGGACAGCAAAACCCTGTATAAAGAGACAGGATGCTTAGCGAAATATTTAAGCTTTAATCACACTTACTGCAAGCTATCACACAGAGAAGTACATGGAATACAATAAAATAACAAGGCAAAATTGTACAAGTGTGACCGTGCATTCATCCCTGGACTTGAATCTTGTCAAAGCTCGAGCGTGCGCCCCTAGCCTTGCATGCTGCCCAAGCTCACCAACCCTGAAAGCTCCTCTCCTTGAACAGGACGAGCTGAAACACTGAATCCTGTAAGAAACTGCCACTCGCTATACAAAGAACATCGGCTCACGGTATGACTTGCGTTGCCTGCCAAGAATCCAGCTATAAATAGGAGCACGCTTTGCTAACCCTTTGGGCTGGGAAGAGGCTGCTGATGGCTGCGCCAGAGTGGGCTGCCATTACCCCAACAGGCAGGGTCACCTCCTGTTGCTGGAAACACCTACTGATTTCTGCAGCACTGAGAGGGCAGGGATCAAAACTAGAGGCTCAGGAATTTGTTACTGCTCAGTATGAAACAGTTCTTACTTGCTGATTACAGGTTACTGTTAATCCCAAGTGAGTGTGTGGTTGCGAGATCTGGTCCTTTCACCAGTGGACCCATGAGCCCAAGTCACAAATCATTAAAGGTGGTGTGACAACAAGTCACTTGGAGCCTGGTCATTCTTACACCAAGCAGCACTAGTGAGATTTAGCGTAAGTGACTTTGTAGGTTTCAGACAGTTTCAAGTCTCTGGAGAGCTAATTTCACCCACAGCGTGGGATCATGCTCTGGAAAGTGGTCATGGGGGGGCGGGGGTAAACTACCAGTGTGACAATTGCAAATGTCATTGTTCCTCTGAAACTTCATTTACACCAACCACTTACTGAAATTCATAGACTGTAGTTTACTCGCTTCAGGCACACGAGAAGTTCTTAAGCAATCCTTGACCAGTAAAATTCTGAAAAAGCAATTTAAAGTTGTCTGTCTTCTTCTGTACCATTTCCCCACACCTAAATCTTTCCTCTGCCAGGAATTTTAGCTTGCTGGGATTATTTTGTTTTTTACTCTACATCGGCAAATGTGGCACTAAAAGATAAAACAGCTGCATCCTACTTTTCCTTCTCTCGGATGCAGTGTTATTTCCCACCTGGAAACAAACAGCACTGAAGAGAAACAAAGCAAAACACAGCCTTGCTGACTGAAAAATCGATCATCTTCATATACTTTATACTTTTTATACATGGTACATTTAACTTCCTGTTTAATTCAGCAGAATGTCTGCTTTCTTCTCAACCAGTTCATCAATTCATGACACTTGCAATGCACCTAAAACCAGAGTCTGCAGTTTATAGACAGAAGTAACATGATACATATAAAGTTTGGGTTTTTTTTTTTACAAAATAGATACACAATTATAGAAAAGTTATTTAATTTGCTTTTGTGTTTAAATTTATAATCACATTAAATTCAGTTTGCATGTCAGCAAATTGAAAACCTTTGAAGTTCTCTGAACAGTGTTCTGCATAGGTATGCATGTCCTGGTCTGTTCCAAAATCAATACAGCTGAACATTAAGTTGAGAGACAAAAGAGATCATATTTCTTACACTGACGAAAATTACACAGAAAGGGACCGTTAAACAAGAGACAATCCATGGCCTTTTTGAGACTGTCTGATAAAACCTGGTGTCTAAAGCCAAATATAGGATGATCTGCATATTTCCTATGCTGTAGTTACTTTGTTTATCTAACTTAGCTGCATTAGTGGCAGGGAACCTTTCTAAAGAACATCAGTAATGATGAGAGAATACTGTTAGGAGAGGTTTGAGGAAGTGGAATAATGATTTTTTTGTTCCCCCTAGGATGGACATATATTACTTTTTATCCAAACACTACTACAGGTAAAATACATACTTGCAATTAAAATTACAGCACAACTAAGCTTCTCATAAATGAAAGTACATATCCATTCTCTTTTAATTAATCCAAATTACTTTTATGTGAATAATGAAAGTTTCTTACAGTTTTATGTTATTGGAACCACAAGAAAAAGTCTTACTTACAGATTCTTTTCCATGAGTACTGTGAAAGATACAGCTTGCATCATCTTTTCCACGGACAGAAATGATCACAAAGAATCAGCCCCAACCTCCTGACTCCAAACTAAACTTAGTTTTCAGGCCATTAGATCAACACCAGCTCAGTCAATAAAGACACCAGCAGAAAAGGACCAACCCAACCAAGAATGTTCATCACCACCAGGTAATTTAAGCAAAGCCCTTTTCTGTGTGGTTCCCTGTATTTCTTGGTTAGTAAATATATTAGATTACTAAAGCTATTGTTATTTTTTAACAATAAAGTTAATAATATTATTTATATTTCAACTGACTTCTTGTCATTTAATTTTACCAGAGGTGTATTCACTTCTGTCTCTGCTAAACTGAGGGACTGGGCTAGCTGGTCACCCAAGCTGAATTAACGCATATTCCTTCCCTACGTGCCAGTGATACCACCACAACTTCTTGCATAAAGGTCAACAGCTGACAGTAGCAACTGGAAATAAGCTGATAGGGAGCCCAGATTCACCTCAGGTGTTTGGAGGCTAGTGGGATACCAAACTCCGCTGAGTAGCTGAGCCAGGTGTCTCCATCCTAAAGCATTGTAACTGTTAGTGACCAATCCGGTAATTATTCAGTGCCTTTGTACATATACATAGAGAGAGAAAGAGAGTTTGTAATTTGGCATATGCTATGGACACTGAAGCCATTTCTTTACAGAAGCATTCATGAAATATGCATGAAGAGTTTAATTTTCAAAAAGTCCAAGATCCCACTGATTTTCTAGCGTTATCTCAAAGCCATTGCCCTCAGATTGAGCCAAGAAATTATTCTGAAGAAACCTCAGGCTTTCTTTAGCCCAAGAACACATTGAGATAGCCTGCGCCCTCTGTCCTCAGCTACCATTTACTCCAAGAGCAACATTTCTCCTTGGAAAACATCACAACAGAGTGAAAAGGCAGCAACAGCCTGGCACCCGTGATTAAAGAGAATGTAGTATTTTACAGAGGGCTGTACATAGAAGGGAGAGAACAGCTAGAACCCTTATGGCTTTTTTTTGTTTCTGCTGCAGAGAAATCTTTTGAAGGCCATCACTTGCCAGATGGGGGGAAAAAAAAAAAAAAGTTTTCCTACTAGGAAACAAAAAACCCCAAATTACTTAGGGCAGAAGTTGTTCAAGCCAGCAGTTGGAAGTCAGGGGGCCGTGGAGTCCGAATTAGATGCTGTGGGAGCCAGATTTTGCTCACATTTGACTGCAAGCAGCCCAGTAGCTATCACAGGCAGCAAACACTGATGCAAACAAGTACAAGAATGCAATTATATTCATATTTTTAAAGTACAGCTTGAATAAATGTATTACTTGTTATGTATTCATCATTTGTTTTCCACACCGATCTCATGTATGGTAGAACACACAAATCAAGCAAACAATTCTGCAAATTGTATCTGTCTTTTTGCTCTTCATAACCTTAAATTCTTTTGCCATTTGCAGACATTGGATAGCTGCACGATGGTATGGGGATTAGGTAAACTGCAGAGTAGTTCACTCTAGCATTTTAAGAAATGTTTCTAAGCACAACAGCTAGCACAGAAACAAATGTCCTACTGAAGGCAAGTGACTGCATCATAATCTGAAGTCTCCAACTCCTTAAGTGTTTTTCAATCGCTACAAACGTGCACGTTGATGGAAATACATCACCTAATGAGTTTCCAGCTACTTTGACTGGTCCATCAGCCCTGTTAACAGAAGTGTGTTTCTTTCTCTTTTTCACATTGCTAATGTGCTAATGACTGAAATATAACATCCTCCAGCACAACTCTGACCAGCTGATCTAACAACTCACAGTATAATTCCAGAATGGCTGACGATGTTAAAATATATAGACTAATCTCATCTAGGGCACTCATTTGCTTCCTCTTCAGAGTTCAGGGAATGTATTTCTCCTACCTTTTTACAGAGCAAAAAATACCTCTTTTTTTTCCATTCAGAGCAAAGTCAATGGGCAAAGTTGACACAGTCTTCTAGAAAGTTTTGAGAACCGTTGTGGTCCAGAAACCAAATTACTTTCTTCCTACAGAATGGGATATTGCATTAGGTCTAGTTCAAGAATATCAGCAAAACATTACTAAAGCTAGTAGGGTACACAAAATAATAATATTTAGACACAGAGGTCAAGTCACCTGCTAATGTTACCACCTACCTGCTAGTATTACATACAGCCCTCCCCCCCCGCCAAAAAAAAATAAATGCTTTAACTGATAGACAGAGTTTATAGCTGACTGTCCCTTTTAATAGGCAGCTATGGATTTAAAGAACAATCAACACACTACATTTCTTTCCTCTTGTCTTAATTATTGTTCTACATAGTTACAAACGATGAATAAGGAAGAGGAAAATTAGAAGACAAATTAATTCCTTAATCTATCAGAAAACACTGTAGGATTATACAAATACAGAATTACCCATAGAAGAAGAGCTACATATGCATATTGGAACAGAAAAAAAAAATACTTGGTATGCAGGAAAAATAAACATTACTAACCAGAAAGAATTGTTTACCCTCTACAATAACAACAGTCTTAACATTACCAATTTGGATACAAGATAACCATGTAGCCAAAGTACTCAAGTCTCAGTCTGGGTTCAGGCATCATTTTTAAACACCACAGCATAAAAATAAAATAATAAAAAAAAAAATCTTACAAAGAAGTTTTCATTAAGCTATAAAAATAACCAATGTCCACCAATGTAACTTCTTTGTCTTTAATAAAAAGAGTAAGGTATGAGATTTTCTTCTTTACATATAACTCCCCTCACTTTTGATATTATTATGTGGGTCAGCCATGGTTCTGTAACAAACCTGCTATCAGAAATGGGGAAATTCTTCAAATAGTTATTTTCAAACAGTTGTTGAAATAGAAACAATATTCCTTTTTTCAGTAATAGTGCAAGTAAATTGCCTCTCAATATTGTGGGGGAACAAAATAGTAAAAGTATGCAGTTGCACGTGACTGTGTCAGTAAATATGTGTATGAACAGTCTAGGAAGTATTCCCACTGCCACACTAAAACATTTTATATATATATATGCTGTCATCACCTTGTCAAGATCTGGCAATACCACGTTAGTTACATATTACAGATCATATCATTCAGAGGGAACAGAACATTCTGCGCGTGCCTCAAAGTGACATGGAAAAGCTCAAGGCATGGGCTTCTGTTTGTTTGTTTCAAAGCTCCGGATACTGCTCATCTGTTCAGGATACCCCAACTTTTCCATGTTCCCTTATAAATCCTAATAATTGCAAAATAATATTCTGAAGATAGTGACAGAGCCAGTGCTACTCACTGTTATTCACACAATAAAACAAGATGAGTGACTTGCCCAACGTCACACAAGAATTTGCGGAAATGTCAAAAAACCACAGGAATCTCCTGAGCGCAAGTCAAGTGCTTTAACCACAGCATTATTCTTACTTCTAAAGTGCGCTACTAATCTGACCTTGTTTGCTCAGAAGATATTCCTAAAGCTAAAGTTCTACAGAGAGTGCTAACATTTCTGCCTATGAGTATTTTAAATAGGATTTGACTAATCCAGGCAGCATAATAAACAATCCAAATCTTCCTAAAATGTGAATTAAAGCTTAATGTTTAAGACTTACAATTCTTGGCTAACTTTAAAAAAAATCCTACTTCTACACTACCTGGTCTGACATGAAATAACATAAAAATAGTCATTATTTTAACAAGACTTCCAGATGAAGACTGTGAGCTACTTTAAAATAAGCTGTGAAGTACATGAACTTTTGAAAGATTATTCAAAGTTAATCCCTTCAAATATTTTAAGTATACAATGCTGCAAACCCATGGACCTTCAGTGTACAGGCATCCCCATGAGGTAACAAATAAAGGAATGTATAGGATAGGCTTTATATCTGTACACCTCGGCTACCCGTACAAGGCAAGTACAGATGGAACAGGGAAAGAAAGTTAAGGGGAGTTTGCTGCCCTTAAGAGACACAACTGGAGATACTGACACATGCACACTAGGGTAGCCAGATGAGGAGGATGAATCCCAACTTATAGGAACTCCAGGCAAAAACTAGTGCAGCAGGACGTCCTTCAGAACATAACAGTGGATGTTATCAAAATGACAGAAAAGGTGAAGCTGATCAAGTGACAGCACACAAGTAAGGATACGCAGAGAAAACACTTGTCTTGAATGTGCCCTGTTCAGTGGAAGAATACACAATGTTTTCTTCTCTGCTCAGGTGACATGGCTCGCCTCTTTTCTTGATACCTATGTCAACTTTGAACTGTTCCCCACCCCCCCCCCCCCAAAAAAAAAAAAATCTGAAAAATGACTATAAGCAATGACCCTACAGATGATTTTTATCAGTTGACAAAAAGTCAACTGATCACTAAGATTGTTTTACATATTGTATACATTTTGCAGGGTGCACATCAATTTAGTGGTGACCTCCCTTCAAAAACACATGGTGTTTGTAGCAAGCTATTCCTTTTAACTATTATGGCTTCTTCTCTTGATGTTCCCAATGGGAATGCAATTCTCAAAAATACTTTTGTGTTTAAAGACAGCAGCTTGGTAAGAAAAGTTGCGAAATGAAAGCAGCTTGTAAAGCCCACCTGAAATATAACCAGAAGTTCGAAAACAGATATGCACTTCTCTGCACTAACACTTGCTTTGCATTGTAGAATATATGCCAGAGTTTTAATTAGCCTGCTATTTGGTGGATTTACAATGCTGGAGTACCACATGTCAGACAAAAAAAACCCAACAAGCAAATAACTCTCTCATAATTCAGAAAATCATTTACAATTTGCAGTTTTAGGTTTTCAAACTGGGTATTCCAGATTCTAATTGAAAATATTGCAGCAAATACAAAATAGAGGAATTCCTTCAGATAACACAATTTTGTCTGCAACAGCAGATAAGAATATGTAAAAAATAAACAGTGCCATTTGAAACACTACCTTGAAACTAGCTACCTTTACACAAGCTAGAGCTTGACTGCTTTCATAAATACACATATATATTTGAAACTTGTACCTAAAGCCCCAATTTCTGCCATAACAGTAGCGAGCCACATCACCACTTTCCACTCTCCAGTATAACTGAGCAAACAGTCCAACTCCATCACTCACAAAACCATCATCTTGGAAGCATATCATAGAATAAGCTCATTGCTTGCGTCCAAATTTTGCATTCCTGAAACAGAATAGCTTGTTCTAGTCACTGATGCAAAAAATACATTTTTACAACTAACAGTTGTACAGTAAACTTCAAAGCTCTCAGCTCAAATGGTATCACTGTGATTGGCCATGCAGATACAACACAGCATGAGGCAGACCTCTACCTGGAACAATGCAACACAGCAGACAAAACAAAAGGTGTTCAGTAGGAGGATATAACTATCCACATGGAAAATAGAGGTTCAACAAGTCAAGACAACAGCTGAACAGGGTGCAACACTAGCTCATAAGAAGCCCTCATATTTCATTCTGACAGGTCATGTGCTTCAATCATTGTATGTCTTCCTCAAGGTCAGAAAAGAGTCCAAAATTGAATCCACCTTTCACAAATTCTAATCTTATTCCTTAACTATAAAACTGCTTTTTGTCTCCTCTCCTATTCGTGGAAATAAGAACAAAGCATGGAGATATACAGGGGTTGGCCTGGATAGACATCAGTGTAGACCAATGGTCCATCTTGTCTTGTCTTTAGTAGCTGACAGCAATCGATGCTTCAGAAAGGCATTAAGCCCAATGAAAATTAACTAACTTCAGATACAGAAATACGTAAAGCAATACAAAAGATTATAATAGCAATAATGTGTCAGTGGGATTTCCACCTATGTTTAAAACCAGAAATGTGAAGATTTCCCTAATCAGTTTCCCTCAATTCACACTCGCATGGAGTACTCCACACGTATTACTGAAAGGCTGCTTATGAGCTACTAATGACTTTGAATAAAAAAAGGCAAGGAAGTAGTTGATGGGAGGGAGAAGGGAAGGATAAAAGGACAAGAAAGAATCACATAAACATAGATGATGTGATCCAAAGTCCAATAAAGCCAATGGAATGATTCATACTGACTTCAGAAGTCATGCAAGATGGAATCTGAAAAGGCAGAGAACAGATTTCAGGCCTAATGGTAGACACGTTATTTTTCCAAATGTTCTACAACAGAGGACATGATGTTTACTCTAAAACAATCATCTGTAAGAAGAGAGATATAGCCCATTTTCTTTCCTTTTAAAAGGCTCTGGCGGCTTTTTCTAATGTGTGATATGGGAAATCTTTTCTTTTTTTCCTCATCATATCTCCTAAAAAAGATACTATCCACACACGCTCACGTCTATCACACTGTGTTAGTAGCCACAAAACCACAGCCCTCAGAGATTATGAAAATAATGTGAGCTATGAATTACACGCCCTGCTTGAAAAAGTGGCAGTCAGTGACTACTTTGAAAATCTTGTTAGCCCTTCATCATATTCCCGTCAGAAATGAAAAAAAGGAGCATGGCCACTCTTTATCCTGATGACTATTCCAGTAGGAGCTATTACCTAGAAAAGAAATAATACAGGAATAAAGTTCCATCTCAATCCAGCAACATGTTCAAATGCAGACTATGGTCCGGGTTGCTCAGCAGGTGAGATGAGATGATGACAAGTTCTTTCAGATCTTTACAGAACAGGAAAAAATAAAAGTCTGAGAATATTTCAAGGCTCTATTCGGTCAGCAGCCTCAGTAGTCAGCAGCTAAAGGCAAAAATATTGTTCTGCATGACACAAAAACAAATGCATGCAAAATCCTTTGTTTTGCCACTGCATAAACTTTTTGGCTGCATAATTTATGATTATTGGTTAGAAAAAAATGTAACTTCTCTATCTGCTCTTCACTTTTGATTGTGTATAGAAGCAGTTGAATGCAGACTGTATACTGTACAGAAGACCAAGAAAAAGTGAGTTTGGTACCATGCCCAGGCAAGTTAGCCCTAGGACCCAAACAAGTGCTGTTTAAAGGCACTATAGTATGCAATGGAAATGACAGCAGCAAGAACCTAAAAGTCCTATTTTACAAGGAGCAGACTAATAAATAAGCAATTTAAAGAGGATTTTAATAAGTATTTTGGCTCCAGAAATTATGTTGTGCTAATAAATAGAATCTGTCGGCACAGATGGGGAAAAATAAGAGGTAATAGAAGCAGAAACATTTCCCAAATAGTTTCAGGCTAAAACTATTATAAGGCAAGCTTTCCCTTGCCTTTCTGGAAACATGAATACAGGAGCATTGTCCTGGGGCATGAGACCAAGTAAATGAAGCTGACAAGAAACAAAACAAGATTACAGAAACTTCACCACAGACTGCTTTTTACTATGTACACACAGAGCACATAAAACAGGTCCATGATCTCAGGTACCATTACCACAACATGGATACTAAGCAATGCTATTAGATGAATAGCATCAGGGAACACAAGGTACACTTCTGTTGCTGTTTAGCTATGAATTTCAGTGACAGCTCTTGCCTGAAAAGCTGTTGCCCCAGAGACTTCTCCATTTCCTTCCTACCATTATGCCAGATCCCAACATAAATATACTTACACGCCAATCCACAAACACATAGTCACACTATCTTAAAGGTCTGGATCTCCATAAACCAAGGGTATTGTTTACAACATAGGCACTGTGATGATAAATGTCATTGCAGGTATCACATCCAGTCTGGAGGGACTGGACCAAGACACTGAGAGAGAGGAAAACTGCTTGTGGTTAAGTACCGGCCAAGTGGCAAAAAACTCTCCACTTGTTTGGCTTGGCACTTCATGAGCACAAGAAACTGCTGGCATGCAGGTAAAGCCTTAACCTTCCCCTGGAAGTGACTCCTGTGTTAGGAGGATAAGGGCAAACCTAGGATAGGACGAGATAAAAGAAGCTTGCCAGGAACGAGAAAGGTAGGCAGAAGCTCACAAAAAGCAGGATGGTCAGGGGGGGCCAGGAGCTTGTCCTAGTTAACTTGGTGAGAAGGTAATGAAAGGAGGGCAACGTTACACCTGCCCTGTATTACATGCGGCCTGATGCAAAGGTATAGGCTGGCTTAGCTACCACGGGTGGTTCCTCAGCAAACTGTACCAGAATATTCCTGGGCTAACTCACTCTCAGTGTTGTCTCATTTAGGCCCCTGACACTTTCAGCCAGGCTGCTCTACCTTTTGGTAGTCATACTTTTTAAAAGACACTTGCTTATCTATATAGAGGTAGGTACTGAGGAGGATTCACTGTAGGGACTATGTTTCTGAGCGCTTCTAAAAATTTTTTTTTCAAATCTCACAAAGCATCTTTCCATACAGTTTTTAAAAAAATGTTTAGACCCAATGATTCTAAAGGAAAAAAAACAGATAATGAACACGTGCCCTGTACAGCATTTCACCATTTTTATACTCCATCATGGCGGTAGGAACTCCATGATGATCTGCAACAAAACCACCTCCTCCCTTCCCTTGCCTCTTACTCTTCGGGGCTAATAGAACAAGCACTTCCTTCCCTTGTTCCTGGTGCAATCCATCCTGTTGTTTGTCAAGGTGCTGGGAATGAGGGATCAGTAAAAAGATAGCTGCTAGAAATAACTGTGAGTCCTTCCAAAAAATAAGGGATTCCTGAGATGGAAATTCCCCTCCCTAGCCCTATCACAAGTTGCCTCTAAATAAAGGACAGTTCTTGTTCATATATTCTTTAAATCTGTCAATACTAAAACAGTTTTTAAGAGGGAAGATAAACACTTAAGTATGAGGAGACAAGCAGAGACAATGATATGGGAATATGTCTGACTTCATTCTCATGCAGCGTCACCATGCAGTGGACCTGGTAGAGTTTACTCAGCACCCAAGTCATGATAAATGGAGATCCCTCAAAGGGGCCGGTTTACTGACTGATGTCTGTGGACTGGCCAATTCTATTTCATCAGCCTATTATTCACTGTAAATGTGTGGAAAATCCATCTGTTCTTACTTCCCTGTATACACCAGATATGAAAGGAAACAAAAGCCTGTCTAAGCAAAAAGCAAGAGCATGACAAGAATACCCGTAAGATAAGACCTTATTCTCACAGTACAGTCTCCGTTCCCAATGCCTCAGACAGACATTTGCTAACACAATAGAAGGTGGCTCTCTGTACTCCCTCTCTCACATCAGATAAACCAAAATACCTCAGAGTGATAGTACAAGACAACATAGTTGCTTGGGTTGAGCGACAGACAGCCAAGAAATCTTTCATTTACCCTGGCGCTACGGTGACTAGTCTCAAGCAAGTAACTGTATGGGTGATCAGCCCATCTAGATGAAAAATAAGAAAAGCAGCGTGGGTTCCCAAGGGGCAGTTTGGAAGAGGTGAAGATCTTTACACCTTCTTTTACACTGTTATCAACAGGCGTATGTGTACACACACACACACGCAACCTGTACCCTGCAAACGGTGAAAATTATTTCAGCTAAAGGCGTATGCAAGATATGATCTACTCAGCAGAGCTAGTTAAGAGCATTAATTATAGGCTGTGCGAGACCGTAAATAAATAGAACTCAGTGAATCCTTTTTAGGAGAGCGAAGAGAAAGACACCAAAAACACTTCTACTTGGCCACATTTTCCCTTTTTGTCTCAACTGGAATTTTTATAAAATGTATCTTTTAATATGGATCCCCAAAATCCTTCCTAAACTACGTGATCAACAGCTACATGTAGTGTGCTATTACTAGATTTCTCTTTGTGCTTCCTTCTTAAAATATTGTGCAAGATTTACCTGCTCATTAGCATGAGTAAAGTAGCCTTAATACTGTCACAGAAAACATTTTCTAACAGATACACTAAGTTACACTGGCTTTTAGAATAGGTTTGGAATAGGTTCTTCTTACTAGACGTAGACATTGAACTATTTATATGTGTTCAGCTGAGAGAAGTCTGGAGATGGAGATGTTCTGCATTTCCAGCAGCAGATCATCCTCTAAGTGTAGACTGACTTTCATGTACGGAAAGGGCTGAGTGTTTAGGTGATGTTCCAAACCCCATATGAATACTAAGCAAAGAACCAGTTCTCAAGTCCAGGAGAGCTAAATGATAAGGAATGTCTCATCAATGAAGCTTCCTAAATACACATGGTAAGCACATTCCCTTGTTATTTTGCCATACAAACTGTATTTTTAGTTATCACTGAATTGCTACTGTACTGTGAATGAGAAGTGGTTGTAAATAGAAAGTATTCTACTGCAAAACTGGGGGCCCAAGCTGGAAACTGTTAGAAACAGGCATCACTCTAGTCATATACCTGAAATATTTACTCCCTTATGTAAGCTGAGAGCGTGACACAAAATCTCTAGTAGGCAGTGGTCCCCACAAAGAGTTTGCGATTCCTTGAACTAAAATACTAAATTAGAGTTAGGCTTTTCTTCACGCTATGACTCCTCTGCTCTTTCTGGGAATTATGGAGATTTTTAAATAGTAGTAATCCTCACTAGCAGATGGTAGTAGCACTTTGTCAGAGCATTATTACATTTAAGTTAACGCTTTGGAATTTTAATGCAACGCTCCAAGACATACTCCTCAAACCACTCCATAAAAGAGCCGCTTCAAACCTTACGTCTACATCTGCTGCTGTCCGCTGACTTCTTACCATCATGAGAAGTGGCCTTTGAAACAGCCATATTAAAAATTATAACACACCTTCAAATCAGAAATGGTCAGTAGGAATCTATGTGGCAAACCGCAACCGGTAATCTTCTGTTGTATTGCTAAAGCAACACTAACAACAAAATACCTCTCCATGGCACTTACTCCTGAACCTGCCTCAAAACCCAAACACTGGTTATTCCTAAGTAGCAGACGTTTGATTATTCATTGCAGATGCCTGGAGGTGAGAGGCAAAGAAAATGGCACGCGCTTGTGCTACAGGCAGGATTAGGCAGAATGAAGGGATGGGGGTTACGGGGACAGCTTTAACAGCTTACAAAGCACTGACACCGACAATTTCAATATTCTATTTGTTACTCCAAGCTACTGGTACAAAATGATGCAAGGACCTTGTTTATATAAAGTTAGCCTCTCTCTCCCTTTCATGTTTTGGATGGGACTCTATAAACCTAGTATTTTCTGAAAACAGTTGTACTCCTTACTTGACACAACACAAAGAGCCAATTAATTCTAGCCTCAGGGACATTTGGCAGTCTCACAAAAAATGGGGGGAAAAAATGCATCCCTTTTAAAAAAATGCTAAAAAAAAAACCCCCCAAACCATGGTACTTTAATGAACAGATTTTTTTTTTTTTTTTTAAATCCTTAACCCAGCAGAATACGATTTTTAGCAATAGCAGTTTCCAAATGCTATCAGTATCTACCTTCCCCTGAGGAAGTATTTACCTCCTCCCTCCCATACATCATTCAGCCCTGTTATTAGAGCTCATTGATGTCAAACAGAAAAATATTTTAAAATTTATTATCCCCAACTCTTATTTTGTCCTGTTTAGAGGAAATACAAGTCAGTAACTATACCTTTGCTACTCTGAATGGGGGTTGGACAAGGCTGGTGTTGACAGAAAACCAGATTTCAGCCTCAACAGCCCAAATGAGGACATATGCCACAAGATAAGCGTGAAAGCAGATCCACTCACCACTCTGGCACTTCACTGAAGAGAGGTCTAACTTTTAATGCAAGCTATTCAGCTATTCACAAGAGAGGAGGAGAAAGCTAGAGGTCCCCCTCTCACTCCACGGAAGACACCGCAGGCTGTGAATCCAGAAGCACGCTGGATTATTTTCCCTTTCCTTTCTTCCTAAATTAGGTCAAAAGTCAATGGAGCAGAAGCTGTGGCTGCGTGCATCCCTTCCTCCTGCTCGCCAGCCACAGAAGCTGAGCCTACACGGAGGCACAGTACAGACCAGCAATAAACTGCTGCACAGAGGAAGCAAAGGAAGATTATTTAATCAGAGGGATAATGCTAAGGCACAGGGAGGTACAATACGCTCGGAGTTATCCTGGAAGCAGTGGGGTGGAAGATGACACTGCAATACTCATTGTTTGTGTCTGTGTACAATGGTACTAGGCAATACAAAGATAAAATGAATCTTGCTTTTCTGCAAAGTAACCAGGTACAATAATCAGCTAAAGAAAAAAAAAAAATTAAGATCTACCACACAAATTAAATATAAAACTACAGAGGCTGGATGGGGAAAAACAATCCCATTTTCCAATCTATAATTTAGTTTCTTTAAAACTTAATATTATCTTCTAGATATATTGTTCTCAAAGCATCGTTTGCATTACAGTATTACTCTTTTCAGTAAAATTTGAGTCATTCCATTGCCTCACTCCTTTGGATTTCCCAACTTTCCTTGTATGCATCCACATACACCTCTCCTCCATAAGGCCTATCCCAAATGTTGAAAGCCCAGTGTCCAGCCCACGTAAGTGTAACATTACCTGCTATTCCCTGGAAGTATCTTGTACTCTTACAAAGCTAGCCTGGCCCATCACTTAGGGTAGCCCCCTCTAAATGTTTCCTGCATCCCTTCACCACCCAGCCAATTCCCACCACTGCTAACCACAAGCCTCCACCCCTTTCCAAAGATCCCACATAGAAGGCAACCACCAGAACCTTCCCCACACTACTCCTGCTCCCAGAGCCTCTCTGCCGCAGAGAAAGCCCTGACAACGATTCGTTTCCTGCCGACTCACGCTGTCCTTTACCTGCAAACTCCTTCTCTCCTTGCAGCTAGACACAGCATTGATGATGTCCCTAAGACATCACCCTCCATGACAGTGATTGCCAAGTGCTGTTGATCATTACCTGCCTAGGTTATATATTGTATACGGACTACGTTTTTCTCCTGCTCACTCCCCTCAGCCGTTTCGTTTGACGGAGTCCCTATACTCTTTGCAGCATTGGCAAAAATGAGAGAACTTCTTCAAGTAGATGGGTGTTTCTCATGTACCTCCAGGATGCAATCCAATTCCATAACCAGAGAGGTACTACAAGGAGCTGCAAAATCATTTCTCTAGATTGTTTCAATAATATTTCAATAACATTCTAGAAACTCCATGAGGCTAACTAACGAAGCTGCAGATACTTTCAGAATCACTGATTATATTTAAATATCTCTGTTAAACAAAGTAGGGCATTTTGCAACATATATTGTGCTACCTTACCAAAAAGGGCTCTTTTCTTTCTACCTAGACCTCTTTTAAAACTGTATTATGAAATATTTGCCCAAACAAGAGAGACCAAGAAACAGCCAGCGCATATGCATAACCATGCATTAGTTCCTGTACTAGGTGAAGCCTGAGAGTAGTATGTTGGCAGCTGATGAGATAATGACTGTTTTTATTTTGCCAATTTAACCAATGCTATTGGTGATAAAGCATTGTAGGTAATGATTATACAGACATTGGTGGCCTTCATTGCCCATCAACTCTCCTACCTCACAGCACTTCTGTTATCAACGTGCCCCAAATCAAGAAAGTACTGACATCAGCCATGCTGCATCTGCCCTGTCACTACACCCTGTAGACGTACCTATGTGCTTTCATTCCTTTGTACCCAGAGTGATCATTCACGAACATGAATGAATGAATCTGTCTCTCAAAACATGTCGGAACTTGCAACTTTGTCTCCTGGTGTACAAACTGTCTGAGTTGCAGAGAGATCCAAGCTCTCTCTTTTACTTCATCTCAAAATCTTCTGACAGCCAACTTTTTGTTTCATATTTGTACAGCTTCTCGCACAGTGGGGTGCCGTTTCACGATTTGTATTCACGTTATGACTTCCTGCAAGTAAAAAGCCTCCCAAATCGCTGTGTTGTTACTTAAGGCAGAAACGAATGTCATCGCAAATTACAGAAAAATCCAGTCAATTATTTTCAAAAAGAATAATCCCTCTGCTGAAAAAGCGTGTGTTTACACAGGCTATATACACACATAAATACATACCCCATTGCTAGTTAGTAACCTGTATCACAGAGCTGGAAATTTAAGTAGCACCCGAGTAGTACATTTTAAAAGATATTTACAAGCAAATATATTAGTGGATATACTGCAGTACTGCTTGAGCCTATACGTTCACAAAGGGAAAAGCTAAAGGCAGACTAGCCTTAGACACGATAACCAACTTTTGGGGGGTATATTTGTCTCAAAAGAGGTCAAATAAGTGGAATTTCAGAGAAACAGAAAGCAGCTTTATCTGTCCAAATAACAGATATTTGTGTTATGATATGTTTAATTTTATTCTTCCTAGACAAAAAAAACCAGATATTTAAGAGTATAGAACATAGTGACCATCACAACTGCTTACCATGAACTTGGAATACAAAAGAGAAAGAAATGAATGAAAATAGTGAAATGGAAAAGTATGTGTATTTTAATACAACCAATAATAGCTATCGCCTTTCACTTGCCATTTAACGCACGGCCTGCACTGTACACTGGCTGTACACTGCCAGTACTCTGCAGTGGCTTTGCCGAGTGAGAACCAGATCTTTTCTACTGTCTTTTTCCCTTTATCAACTCTCCAGTACATGAAATGGTTTAAAAAACATTCTCCAATGTTTAAGCTGCACACTATAAAGACTGCAAGGAGGCAAAGGGTATACAACAACAAATATCCTTGCTTAATAGTGTTTGGTCCGGAGATGTCCCCACTGTGTGCTTGCAGCCCATGGTATACTGCCAGACAACTTTTAATACTGGTTGCAATCAGTGAGGTAACTCTGCAATAGTCTCTTGTCACCTGAGAAAGACAACTGACATCTTCAAAACATCTCAATGGCTCAGGAGCCTAAGCTTGACTGGCAGTCAGTCAGACTTCAGCTCCTGCACGCTTTAAAAACAAATCGAGTTACCACCTGGGTCCCTAACACGGGTTTTGAGTTGGAGTCCCAAGGCAGTGAAGCCTGCCTTGTGTACATTTTCATTTCTCTATTTAAAAAGGATTTGCAAAAGGGGTCGTTGGTATATCTGTATATGTTAAAATAAGGCACAGCAAAGCCAGGCCTGACATTCGGGTCTGCTGCTACGCCATCCTCGGCTCTCTCCGTAGCTCTCACGCAGAGCTACTTTCCACAGCACCAGAGTGGTGTTATTTGATTTTGATTTATCACAAGTGAATTATTGTAATGAAATCACCAACTCGATTTAAGCCTCTGAGAAAGATATGGCTGGACTAACAAAAAATTGTTCTGCAAAACAAGCAATTATTGTTAGGTTCACTGGATATTGGCCTTGGCAATCCAACTGATTATAGAAAGTTAATGATTTAAAAAGCAATGAAGAAATACGAGATTAAATCCTTTAAATCTGCATGAAAGACTCCAAGAGGAATTTTACAGTGATTTTCACTGCATATTTTATTAGATTTGTGATATTTTATTCATGGGTAAAGCAAATACAACAATTAGGAATAATTAGCATTTCAGCACAGAGTGTTATCTAATAGGTTAAAATACACATATAATTCTTCATTTAAATTCTATGTCTTCACATTTTCCCCTTTCTGGTTCAGAACTTTTCCATTTAGCATAGTGCTTACGGGAACATTACACAGCTCCCAAAGAAACAGAAACAGAGAAAACTAGTGGCTCTTGCCTTTGATATCTTATTTTCCTCCCCTCCTTGCATTTTTACTCATTTTCTTTTTCAATTTTCCTCGTGAGCATAGCTTGTCAGGTACACCCAGCATAACTTTCAGGAAACTTTTTCCCTTTCATCTTTTTTCACACCCTACTCCCCCCTCATTCCAGAACGAATGCGTGCAATGGGAACCTACTTTAAATCTAACCCTGCACATAGAAATCCATCCATTTACAGTTGACTAAAACTACAGCATTTGTCTCTGTACCACCTCTTCCACTACAACTTTAATGCTACACAGGAATGCTGTACTTACTGTATTGTCCTTTTTCATTACGCAAGTGTCACTTTTTATGTGGTGTTTTGTTTGGTTCTTCTTTTTTTTTTTTTAATGCAACACTTAGAGCTTACAGAATATCCCTTCCTTGAGCTGGTGCAGTCATCCCAGACCAAAGCAGGAACAAGGCTCTCCAGCTGAAGTGCACTCTGCGGTACAATACAGAATACAAAATACCTCCTTCTCTGAATTAAGTGTATTATCACTGAAACTAGGACATAAATTTTGAACCTTACAAAATTACAGCACTGCACAACTTCAAGCACATTCCCTTGCCAAGTTTCATAACTGTCATCCAAACGCCAGTACATTTCATCTACTAACCTTCACTTTCAGCCTGTGTCCTCCCTGTTACACAGATCAGTTATAACTCTCCCAGTCACATAAACCATTATTAATTATAGTGGTTGCAGACACAAGAGAATCTTTCCCTTACTCCATCGTCGCTCACAACCACTTGGCCAACAATAACCAGAAACCAAAGCCCGACTGCTATAATGAAGAAGAGCAGAGGAAACGACCCTGCTGGTGCTCATGGGAAGGTGCTCATGGGAAGAGACTTAAGTACAGAAAGATACGGCAAGACAGACACCTTGTCCTCACCCACTCTTCCACTAGGTGCTTGCATTTTAGTCTCTATGTTTAAATTACTACTTCTACATCAAGACTAAACAATTAAATTCTACTTCGTAGTGGGAGACAACAGCACTACTTCTTCTCCCTGTGCTGCTTCAAATGCATGAGCCAGCTAAAATCTATGCCCCGAAGGCCTTCCTTACCTGGTGCTGAGTATGGTTTAACTAGCACAGCGCTGCACTTATTTAACATGCATTTAGCTCATATTCCATACCAAGTATCACATTGCACCAGCTCAGTACTGCACCTTCTCCAATACAGTCTACGAGCCTGGACGAGCAACAAAGACATGGTCAACATTACTCTAAAAAAGGCCAACGTAGCTCATTTTGGCAACTACTGCAAGCAACAGGTCAACTCCGACTTGCTAACGGACATAGCAGATAGTGCAGGAAGGTAAAATAACATCACAGAAGGAAAGGAATTGCATCCATATCCAAGAAGCCCATCAGAAAGCCAGTTGCTAGACAGTCAATCAGTCTAGGGTAGAAAATGCCCCAGAGAAACCTGAGCTTTCATGCCCAGTTCCCAGCCACTATGACAGTTTGCCGGCAAACCGCGCATGTGTTATGCTTTACTGTTGGGCTGTGACTGTCATGCTTGTCTCTTGGCACTTCTAGGTAGCACAAACAAATGAGTATATCTGGGGCTCTCGGAGATGGGTGTCAGCATGACGAGAGCCACAAACTGGACTGTAAGGCCTATAGGATGCACAGGTGTGGAGCCATTCGGGTTTTGACAGACATGCCAAGCCCTGCCTCTGAAATCAAAGTTTTCTTCCAATTTCACTAGCTTAGATAATAATTTATTCCTTCTGGAATTCAAATCTAACTTAAAAAAAAAAAATCCTAAAAGTGACATCTGAGTTTGCAGATGCAAAAAGGAATCCTAGTTTGCCTCATTACCTGAAGTCAATGTTTTGCACATACCAAGCTATCATGTATCGTAATATACTTACACAACATGTTTTCAGAGTTTGTTTTCTCGTATTTGCTCAAAATATTGATCATTTTGTGAATACTGTTTCCTTTTCCTATTGGCCACTCTTAAGTCCAAACAGCAACAGTAATTATCTATGTCTAATAAGATTTTAAACACTGAAGATACAAAACAGAAACTATGTTCAGTGAGTGTGTAGATGAAGACAGTCTTACTATGCTGTCATATGTAATTCAGGTAATTAGGAAAATTAACTAGAAATTGATAGCCAAATAGAACTAGTCTTTCATATAAACTATTTTTAAAATCATTGGTAATGTGCTGAAAAAAAAAATAATCAAGCAAGGGAGCAGCAGTGACAAAGAGTAAAAATACAAACCTCAAGAGGCAAAAGCCTCAAATAAATTTCAGCAAAAAACAGACTGTCGTGGCAGATTATAGATAGCTATATATCAAATGGAAGAAAATTATGTGAGTTCAAGTCTATATCTAGGGAGTAACCTAATGGCTTACAAAAGTCATCTCCTGCCAATACCACTTGCTTTACAGGGCCGAGGAGTGGAAGAGAACCATACTTAATGCTTTTGTTCATTAAGTTAAATGAACCTTAGTTGGTAGGTTTATGTAGTCACAGTCTTAAAAAAGATTTTTCTCCAGTGTGTCTTTTCAAAGATGGCATTGTAAGAATAAAGACTCCGTGCATCCGTAAGTACTCATCTGAAAGCACACAGCCGCAGCAGCGAGCGCCATGTCAGGCATTTGTTAGGACACCACTTGAAAATAGATGGTTGGGTTTTTTCTCCTCTGTCTTTATCAAGGACAAAGAACTTGAAGTAACACTAAAAATTATTTAAGAACATGAAAAGGAGCCACCTGCTGTAGTCAGCAATCCACAGGCTCAGTTTAAAAAAATCTTCTGAAGTCAACTAAGCGACTCACCTGGATTATGACAGGCTCTGGATCAGGCCCTGGCGCTCACTAAGAAACACTCCAGAAAGCAGTGACACCTAATGGCAAACGTGCCTTAGGAGGATAGCAAGTCGAAAGCTATGGCATGGAAAATTATCCCTCTTTAGCTGCAGAGTAACTAGCACTAAAACACGTTACAGGGACTGAAAGACTATCACAAATCTAAGCACCTAGGAGGGAGTTTAAGAAATGGCGCACATAGAAACACAGGGTACGCCACGCATGCTGTGCATTTAAGTAGAACATAGTTACTAATAAAACCTACGGGCTGCTAAGCCACAGCACGCTGTATTCCAGGTCTTCATCTGTATGTATGTTTAATATAAGTAACCTTGGCGTGTTCTAGAGCAGGGAAAACAGAGACATGAACACGCATCCGTAGACACTATAGGCACACAGATTTTTTTTTTTTTTTTTTAATAAGTCTGTTTAACTTGCTTGTCCTGTGCTTTACAAAATGCATGTGAGAATACTGTAAGGAGCAGTGAGTAACATACGCTACATACCTTCTAATGAGGCTCTACCAATAGCACAACAATTTAAATTCCTGTTACCAGGCATTGTAGTACAGCAGCTTACTAAATGAAACATGAATGTGCATACCACCAAGCTAGATGACTCGCTTTCCCTTGCAAAAAAATGGTACATTTTAAGGGCGCTACCATACCAACAGAAGAGGTAAGCAACAGACCCCACGTTGGAATTGCCATGACATTATCCATGGTACAGAAGAGCTTAAGTATGAACCAAAACTCAGGACCCAGCGATACTGGGAACTTGTCTAACACAAGGAATGCAGCAGTCCTGGCCTGCAAAGTCTAAAAGCTAAGAGGAGTAAGGAAAGAGCAGATCTAATTTTCTCTCTCAGAAAAAAAATATAGAGTGTATATATATTAAAATCATACATATAAATATATGTCAAAGCACATATAACCATTTATTATATATATATCTGAACTTGCCATTGAAAATAAAAAAGCTAAGGGCAGTACACAACTGAGTGCATCTGACTGAAGCCACTGATAAATATAAAAAAACCCCAACAACTTGAAGTAATCAAGGTGCATAACTACTGCTGCACATGGCTGTGATGAATTAGCCTTTAAAAATACGTCAGTGTATTTTTTCAGCAAAAACTCTTGTACCATACTATGTGACCACGGCCCTAGGTGATTTTGCTGCAGCTGATATACACATATTTGCACATATGTTTCTGTAGGCACAATAGGAAATCCATATGCACATAGAAACGTATTACTATGTACACATCAAGGGAAAAAAATGAGCACAAAGTACAAAATATAAAAGCATGAGACCATCAGCTGTAAAAGATGCAAAGCATACACAAATTGTGCAGTTGACAAGGAATACCACCTAATCCCTGCTTAATTAAAGCACTATTCTAAACTCCTGTTTAGGGAGTGAGGAGTGTGGGATGACTGATGTATGAAGAAAATATCAGGCAGCGTGGCTAATCTCAAAGACTTTGGAGCTTTCGAGCTACATAAATCAGAGCGACTTTTTGAATAGCCTCATAAAACACAAAATCATTGCCATTCCGCTCACGACTTTCAGATTCTTCCTACAGCATACAGATCATTAGGAAACTTCTAAGCAATCAAGTAATGTGGGGCTGATGAAATTACTCCATCAATGCATGGGCTGAGAGAGGCAGCATAATACAGGATTGCACAGTTTTGACATGGTAACCCTACCCCTTTCTTTTTTATATAGGAGTAAGGGAAATTACAGTGGAGTCGATTCATTTCAACATTTTCACAAGAGTGCTTAATGTAGTCTTTCTGAACTGCCAGTTCCTATTTATAATAGCAGGGCAGCAGAAACGTACAGACTATAAGCGGCCCTACCAGTGTTTAAAATATGATCTAGGAAAAGGTGGGTTTTTTCAATGTGTGCATTTACATACACACAGACTTGCTCTAATGATCAAAACCAGCCGCTGTAACCGTTCAGAAGACAGAAATATGAAAAAGCATATCATAAATACCAGTCACTGTACCCCTCCCACTGCCATCACCAAGTCGTTAATCTCTACTCACTAAATTGTAACATTTTCTGTCATTGTCTAAGAGATAGCTGATAACATACAGAAAACATCTCTTTACAGGAAACGTATCAAATAATGCGTAGGCAAGCAAGACAGCACATTATACCGAAAAAGTACATGCTATCAAAAAAAGGGTACCACAGGTAACGTATTATTTCTTACTACCATCTGCCCCTCCCAAACATGGGAAAATATTTTCCACTTGAATACCTTAACACCACAGAATAAGAAAAAGATAATGCATTTACTCTGTTTGTTGCCTAAGGCATCAGTACTACCTCGGGTGGTATTTTTGTTCCCCTGAACTGAGCATTTTGTTTTTCTCTTTGGCTTTATGAATTCTTCTGCAGTTAATCCGTTCAGAGTACCCTGCTACTGCTTTTGCTAACTCATATAAATAAATGCCCTTTATTATTTATGTCTAAACATCTTATACATAAGTTTACTCAGTTCAAGTAGAAAAAAGCAAAAGGGGGTCAGAAGATCCAGGTCACAAAATACAGTGGTGTTACTAGGGGCCAAATTTTCATCTGCAAGCTGTACAAGTTGGAATATTTAGTTGTCTACTCATTTAGTGTTAAACAGTTCTAATTCCAGGTCATTTATTTTCAGTGTATTCATTTTAGTAGATTTAAAGCTCTGTGTAACAATTATCAGTTTGCCATTTTCGTGGCAACATAAACCAGTCTATAAAAAGAGGTAATCCCCTTGTCAACTGTACTGATTGTCTCTCAAGACAAATTAATCATGTGAGAAGCAACTACTTTGGGTTTTGTTTTTTTTTTTGCTTTCAATGAGGATTTACTGTGTTGGTGCATCTAATCACTAACAGCATTATGAAAAACATTAACGGTAATATGTGTTGCACCCATCATACATAAACAAGTGAAATAAACAAAATTGTCACTAACGTGAAGACAGAAAAGGCATTGTCTCCCTTGATGCTAGGGCAAAGGCATACAGCTCGCCCAACGCTCCTTTAGCCGGTAGGATGGGAGACAAGGGATTGCAAAGAAACTCCTCATTTGCTACACAGTCAAAATTCCCCCCCAAATCCTAAGATTTGATCGGTTTGTTACAAGCTCCTAAGAAAGAAGTCATAAGATGTAACCATCTCCTAGCGTCGCTTTAACAGTCTACAACTGGGAAGGATTAAAAAAAAAGAAAAAAAAAGCCATTCTCCCTTTAAAAGGAGGGCATAAAGCGCTGCCGCCCCTGTGCAATATTCGATGCTCCAGTCGCGCACAGCTATAAGGACTGACCCCTCTAAAGTTGCGGTACCTAAGGGGAGCGGTAGCCCGCGGGCTCGGGGCTGGGGAGGGCTACACGAAGGGCTGGCGCATCGCTATCCAAATCCCGGTGTCCTGCGGGAAAGCTCTTGGCGACCGGGCTCTTCTCGCTTCCCCTTTCACAGAAACCCGCTACGGATCTCCGCGACAGGCACCGGCAGACATATTTATAAAGCCAACCCCGGGGAGAGCGGCAGCTGCCCCGCGGCCGGGGCCGGCACCGCCCCGGGAACCTCCCCGAACCCCCGGGCGGGACCCTGCCCCCAAATACACCTTCCCCGGGGCAGCGCGGCGCCGGCCGCCCGCCCGCCCCCGCGTTCCCAGGCTCACGGCTCCGCCTGCGTGCGGTGCCTGCAGATGGGCGAGCGGCCGCGGGGGAAGCGCCCTCCTCTCCTCTTCCCC
>VYXH01008555.1:395302-507352 GCA_013397275.1 Burhinus bistriatus
AAAAAAAAAAAAGAAGAAAACACACCCCATTTATTTAACCTTGTAACTCCACTGCAGGTATCAAGTTCAAAGCTAGATGGGCACTTTTGCTTCTCGGTCTTTGACAACTGAGTCAGGGACATTGCTTGAAGGGGAAAAGAAAAAAAAAAGAAAAAAGAAAATCAGGGACACCTGGCCTCAAGGGGAAAATGAAGACCTAAAAATCTATTAATATAACTTTAATTATCTGTGTTCTTGATGGAATTCTCAGAATTCTTTAAAGCAATGAATTGGCTTTTTTCTTCCTCTCTCTTTAGGTAGGGGAGAAATTTCTATGGGAAAACATTTAGAGCGTACTTTTCATGCTCGGGGTACTATGAATTCATTAACCGATTAATCTGCAGAATTCTCGTGCTGTAGTTAAATACATTATCCCCATTACACAGACAGGAAATGGCACAGAGAAGTTAAGTATGTTCCTATAAACTAGTCTAACTCCCCTCTTTATGTCTTATTACACTTTCTTTTGACTTTGATTTTTCTGGTCACACTAGAGACAGGATGCAGAAGTCAAAGTATTGTTCCATCATAGTGGTTGTATCGTAAACGCACATAACCCATTGATAAGACCTGGTAGTCCTTTTAGAAGTCTAAAAAGAGGTTGATCAACCCCTTTTCTTCAGAAAGTACGTTTTTTGAAGGCATCTCCTTAGTTATAGCCCTTAGATTAAGTTCATCATATCTGACTTGCATATTTCTCCTGGCTTGCGTATGTCTTCTTTCAGCCATGGGACTAGTTAGCAAGCACACTTGTATACCTACAAAATTTAAGGATTTAGTTCAAGAAGAAGAAATAAGATTTTTAAGAAAAGACAAACTGAATCAGTGTTGAGGAGCAAGATAATTGAATCTACAAAAAAAAACCCCACCATCAGCAATTTCTACTTTGCTTGTGTCCATATTGGCAGGTGAATACTTCCCTAAAAATGGTTACACTCAAAAAGCTTCAAGGCAGATCCAAAGCACAAGACAGGGCTCATCTTCTCACCACCTAGAAAAGGCTTTGTCTCTTCTAAGAGCTGTAACAAATTACAACTAAAATTGACTTTAAGAGACAAAAGAAAAGGTACGTAAAGAGAACAAAAGACGATGAGCAGTGTGAAGCAGAAGTCTCACAAATTATGTCACTCACGTGCTGCATTTGTCCATATCCTCCGTGCAAGTCACAGATCTGTTACCGATAACAGCAAACAGTAAAAAAGGCTTTTTGTCTATAAGTGACAGTTTATGCACAGTATCAATGAGTGTAATGGACATTAATTTCACAAGTAATAAATTCTGATTCATATGAGAAGCTTTTGGAGCTGCTTGAGTCATTATTACTTCTCCACAAAAGAACAGAGTTCACAAGAAATGTTAATTTGCTTTTTTGGGGGGCATGTCAGAGCAGTACTCTTTAATAATGTACAATACACAGTAGGCAGAATAGGAAATATAATGGAAACCTTTGGAAAATTGTAACTTTTTAATCCTCAGTTTAGATAATGGTAAGAATTTTGAGGCCTTATCTAGAAACCAGCTATCCTTACTGACTCTTTAAAGCACCCAGTACCTTGAATTGGCCACACTAAATGGAAATTTTTGCTTAAGTCTGTAGACATACTTAACAGGACAGGAGGCACAGCCAAGAGTTTGTAGCTCACAAATACCCTGTAACCAATAAAAATGCTTTTGGAGTGTAACTCTGAAAAATAATTCCAGTGGAATGAGACTAAAGTAAAGTTAAAATGTAAATTCAAATGCACTTACTTTAAATAAAGAACACGTTATTGACTTAATATGCATCCGCCACAGAAATAGTCTGCACTTCCTCACTTCCATTCTCCTCAGTTCTTATTCATTAACAGCAAGAACTGGTGTCATCCATTTAAATAGACTGAAAAATCTTATGCTGTGTGGTTAGTTCTAGGTATCAGAGAAAAATGTTGAAAACGGATAACGGTCTCTTCTATTCAGTATATGGTAAGCTTTTGCAGAAAGTTAAAGTTAGGGAAAAAAAAAAAACAAAACCCACCAGAATTCTAGAACAGGAGTTACTGATATTGTGAACATACTATAAAAAAAAGACTAATAATCAGACTTGGGTGAACGCAGGCCTCTAATAAGCCATGAACACCATTCTCAGGACTTCAGTGATTGCTGCCTCAGGCACTTTGGAAACTTAAGTCCCACAGGTTTCGGCCATGCTGTTCTTCCTTCACTACAATTCCCCTCCCAAAATGTCCTCCATTACATCAACATCACTTCAGCTTCACCATTAGCATCCATGGGAGAGGCACCACCATCGACCAACCAATCTAACAACAGGGAGTAGTTGTCTTCTTTCTAGTAGTCTAACTAAAATGTGGTTAATGGTTGATGTACCTTATGTTTCCACTGATCAGCTATTACAGAGTTGCACATTAACGCAGCCCCTAGAGCTGCAGCAAAGAAAGGCTGTTCTTATAATACAGATGCAGCAGGGGGGGGAAAAGCGTCCATCTAATGTTTATTTTCTCACACCCACCTTAACCAAGTCAGCCTGGGACCTGAGCTTCTATCTACAGAGGAAAGATAGCTAAACGCAGAAGTCTGACATGGCTTTCACTTATCTAAAGCCTTGAATTTGACAACGCTATGACCCTTTTCCCATCTGATTGGCCATACAAACAAATCTAACCATGCAAAGGTCAACTTTTGATTTGTTTAATTCTAAGTCCCAGGGAATCCTTCAGGTTTTTGAAGAAATTAACACAGTGATAAAACAGTCTCACTTACAACCTTCAGTGTTGGGAGGTAAACAGAATAGCCAAGCCTTACAATGACCATCCTAAATTACACAGCAAGTATTTACCATTCCCACACGTGAACATTAAACACGACTTTTACACATTAAAATTCAGTATTTTATATCCAAGTGTATTGCTTAAACTTACAAAAAGTTTAGATGGATGAAATCAGATTACACCCTAGGTTAGTCCACTGGTCCATTTGCTCCAACATCTCTTCCGTGAAGGCCTGTGAGTTATTACTTCAGAGAGAAAAAAAAACAAAGCAAAACCTACAACAAAAATCCAGTATTCACCTGTCCCACTGTTCTGTGCTGTGCACAGTGGGAAACAGAAATTCCTTCCTGACCCTACTAAGCCATCACCTCCTATCTTGAAGTTTGATACGCAATTAACCTTTTCATCTTAGCTTGCATAGTTATAAATCTTGTTAACAGTCATAGAGTTATCCTAAAAATAAAATAAATAAAAACGGAAAAAAAAACCCTCAGCAGCATTACACTTGGTGACCTTCTGTAACAGTGAATCCTAGCAGTGCCAACTGGCCATGAAAAATAACATTTCTTTTACTTGGTTTCTAATTTACTCCCCACTCTTTCATAAGATAGTTCAATATTATTGCATTAAGGGGTGGGATTAAAAAGAACTGATCATCTGTTACAGGAGAGAACCATCAATCACAAATACCTAACAGTCATACCCAAATTATTATTGATGCCATCTGGACATGGAAGAAAGGCCAGGAAGGCCCACCTACTATTGCTAAGATTGGTTTCTATTTCTGGACTTTTGATATCATTTGTTTTCATTTTCACTGCAGTTTCTTCTTCGAGTCTTTGTGGGTCATTTTTTAAATGAATGCTCCTGACAAGGGAAAATTAACATTAATTCTGTGAATCTCCGTATTTCTTTGATGGCTATACAGAAACGTGTACTTTTTTTCTCTCTTCGGGTGATATTTGGAAGTTCTGATTTGTCATCAAATAGTAACATTCTAGATGAAACACAGGACCCTATAACACCCTTAGTACTACAACTCTTGAAAGATAACAAGCAGATTTGGCAATCAGATCGGCATAGGCAGCTCCCTGGAAAAAGCCATTTCAGTGGGCCCAGGATCTCCCTGTAAGGATGCTGTTCCTAGATCATATTCTAATTTACATGTGATGAGGCCAAAAAAAAGTTATCATTAATATTAATTGAATTCTTGTTACTTATGATTATTATGATGTGAGAAGATCTGCCCAACTTTAAAACCTGGTGTACTCAAGGGCTGGCCAGACAATCAACTTTGGGCCTCCACTCCTTAATTTGCGTAGGACAACATGTTCTATTTGACAATCCTATTTCAACGTAAATAACACTGAGTTTCCCCCATTTTAAAACCACAAACTGATAAATATCCCTCACTTTGCACTGCCTTTTTTTTTTTTTTTTTTTTTTAAATAAATTAATCCTTAAAGCACTGGTATAAAGCAACTGACTGAGAGACCTATCAAGAGACCATGTGCCACAAGCAAATGTTCCTCTGCCACTGAGCTGATGGCCAGACTCTCAGGGAAACATCAGTTTGCTGATGACACAAAACTGGAAGGGGTGGCTGACACACCAGAAGGCTGTGCTGCCATTCAGCAAGACCTGGACAGGCTAGAGAGTTGGGCAGAGAGGAACAAGGGCAAATGTAGGGTCTTGCACCTAGGGAGGAATAACCCCGTGCACCAGTACAGGTTAGGGGTTATTCTCCTGGAAAGCAGCTCTGCAGAGAGGGACCTGGGAGTCCTGGTGGACAACAAGTTGACCATGAGCCAGCAATGTGCCCTTGTGGCCAAGAAGACCAATGGCATCCTGGAGCACATTAAAAAGAACATGACCAGCAGGTCGCGGGAGGTCATCCTCCCCCTCTACTCTGCCCTGGGGAGGCCACATCTGGAGTACTGTGTCCAGTTCCGGGCTCCCCAGTTCAAGAAAGACAGGGAACTACTGGAGAGAGTCCAGCAGAGGGCTAGGAAGATGATCAAGGGACTGGAGCATCTCTTATGATGAAAGGCTGGGAGACCTGGGTCTGTTTAGCCTGGAGAAGAGAAGGGTGAGAGGGGATCTCATCAATGTCTATAAAGGTCTAGAGGGTGAGTGTCAAGAGGATGGGACCAGGCTCTCTTCAGTGGAGCCCAGAGACAGGACAAGGGAGAACGGGCACAAACAAGAACACAGGAAATTCCATCTGAACATGAGGAAAACTTCTTTACTTTGAGGGTGACAGAGCACTGGAAGAGGCTGCCCAGAGAGACTGAGGAGTCTCCTTCTCTGGAGATGTTCAAAACCCACCTGGATGCGTTCCTGTCCAACCTGCTCTAGGTGAACCTGCTTTGGGAGGGGGGGTTGGACTAGATGATCTCCAGAGGTCCCTTCCAACCCCTGCCATTCTGTGATCCTGTGAAAGCTGCTAGCTCCAAGAGGTTACTTCAGTTGACGTGTCTACTCAGTCTTTGCTTTACGTAGCATAGCTTCAAAAAAGAAGTCATCTGGGAGGGCTTTAGTTAAGAGGACATCTGTCCATTAGGAAATAGACTTGCTTCAGTGACCACCAAATAACCTTTAAATGAAAGCTTTAGCCTACTGCCAACTTTAAGGCTGTTCTCTGTATTATGAAAGAGGTCCAGGTCAATAGGACAATTTGAATTCTAAGTAGTGGCCCAGACACTGTCTCCATCTGTCCTGTCACACTTTGAGTGAAACATGCACTCTTGGGCCTCTGTCACCACTTTCAAATAATGGGGATAATCTTGCCTTTACTTAATGGAATAGTTTGAGGGCTAAATTAGTTCATTGTTTCAAATGCAAAGTGTTATTTCCTTCTTCAATTTCCTTCATTCTCTTTCTCCACAGCTTGAACATGCGAATGTGTGTATATATGCAAGAGGATGTGTGAGTGTACGTGCACATGCAGATAGATAGACAGAAAGTAATTTCATTTGGCCAATATACAAATAAACAGAACATTAAACATTTACTGCATTTCAACAGACACTACATGTTGTGGCCTTGAATATCTTATCACAAAGGAACTGGGGAGTTCTGGGTTCACCAGTTCAAGAAGGACAGGGAACTGCTGGAGAGGGTACAGCAGAGGGCTACAAAGATGATTAGGGGTCTGGAACATCTGTCTTATGAGGAAAAGCTGAGGGACTTGGGTCTTTTGAGTCTGGAGAAGAGAAGGCTGAGGGGGGATCTCATCAATGCCTATAAATACTTCAAGGGAGGGTGCCGGGAAGATGGCACCAGTCTTTTTGCAGTGGTGCCCAGTGACAGGACAAGAGGTAATGGGCACAAACTTGAACGTAGGAAGTTCCATCTAAACGTGAGGAGGAACTTCTTTCCTTTGAGGGTGGCAGAGCACTGGAACAGGCTGCCCAGAGAGGTGGTGGAGTCTCTGACTCTGGAGACATTCCAAACCTGCCTGGACGCCATCCTGTGCAACCTGCTCTAGGTATATCTGCTCTGGCAGGGAGGTTGGACTAGATGATCTCCAGAGGTCACTTCCAACCCTTATGATTCTGTGAAATACCAGACTGGAATCAAGACTTATCCTGCTGGACAGAAGAAACCCCAAAAAATTTTGTGCAGTACATAGCAAGGATTTAAAATCTTTTTGCTTTTTTAAAACTATGTCATTGTTGAGGTTAGTTGAGAGGTTGTATCTTATCCTTTAGCCTCACTACACAAAACTCAGAAAGTGGATGTGAAGTCAACCCTTAGAGCAACCAGTGTTATCAGACTGAATTAACAGGGACTGCTGCTGAGGTAGAATTATTTTGCCTCCCTTTAAAGTCATGGTATAGATCTTCTGTGTTGCCTGGGCCATCCTGTTATGTACCTCACTTATAAGCTGTTATGCTACTGGAGGGAGGACACAGTGCCTAATGGCAGTAAGACTTCTTGGGCGTGTTCTGAACAGAAAAGAAAAAAAAAACTCGAGAAAATGAAACAGAAGGAAAAACATTGTAAAGTCATTCATTTTATTGGCACAGGAGAGAATGCCGTGCTCTGAGATATCTATATACATAACACCTTTTCAATCTGATCTAGGTTAAAAGGAAACCAGAAAATAAATTCTCCCTTCTTTTGCTTCATCTGCCCAGCAAGTACCAAGTATCAAGCCAAATTCTTCTAATACCAAATCCTTCTCTGTAAGCATCCAACTAGTCACCCTCCATTCCTGAGAATCCCTCTCAAACTCCTTCTTATTCACCACTTTGCAGAGTTGTTTTGTCCTCCAGGATTTTCCTGGTTCGTCCTGAGGTGCCTTACTGTACCTCAACGCTGTACATATACAGTTTCAGTATTCTCTCTTGCTGGCACTTCATGCCTTTCTAATATTCCTCCTATTACTCACCACATTTCACAATCATGGCTCATGCTGCTATCTTCCCTTTACCCCTTCTTTCCTTTCCATTCAAGAGCTATAGAAGGGTAAAAGAGAGGCAAGGCACTTTCTGCCAAAGCCACCTCACAATTATGCCAGGTGAAAAGCAAGTCACAAATGGTGGAGAAAGCCAGTAGGGGAAGCAAGAGAAGCAGGGGTTATGCCGACACCTGCAGCCACAGCTACAGTGTCTACGTATGGATCTTCTATTGGCAGCAGGAGAGGAGTCGCTTCAGCAAGTGCTCCATTAGGTCTAAGAGCTTGAGTAGGTTAAGAATGACAAATGCAGAGAGGGCACTCAGCAATTGGTAAAAGACATGTACATTTTCTGTCTGATGTCAGTCCATCTCATCTTAGCTCTTCTTCTGATACCCATTAATGACTTTTGGGTCTAGCCACAGGTTCAGGCTATAATATAACTAGAATGAGGGCTGCTTACGTTCTGTGGAGAAGTCACGAAGCCAAATACACCAGTCACTGGGGAAAGTGTGCACAGAGGAGAAGTCATCAGGAAGGCTGGAAAACTGACTTTGAGAACATGGTGTGTTATAGTGGAGAGGAACCTGTAGAAAAGCTTTGATGAAAGAAAGACAGCAGAGTGGTGGCAGAGCATGGTGAAGTCACAGTTCAGATCCAAGTAGCTCTTTATGTAGCCTTTTAGTGTCACAGCTGAAGGACTCAGACTATCCTGGATAGTGTATGGAGTGAAAGAGCCAACGAAGAGCAAACCATTTTAACTGATCTCATTCTACATCTTCACTGCTGCTGAGAAGAGAGGAGGGAGTTTCAACTGTGACAGTAAAAGAAAGGCCAGTCAGAAGTCATTGCTGAACCAGAAATGCCACATGCTGTCTGTTTGCTTTGTATCATGCAAGACCAGAATGAGCTCAGTCTTTACTACTGCGGGTGGTGGAAGAGATAGTCAGAAAAGCTTAGTATTGGAAAACAGAATTATTGTTGCTCTGTGAGCCCACGGTTGAAGCAGAAGAAAACCCTGCACGTTAGATTCTTTTACCTATTTGGAAAATTTAGGAGGAAGCCTGTTAAATTTGGTGGTTTAACAAAAATATGACTCAATTATTTTTGAAAGACAAATACTGCAGGCATTGCTAGTTATTTAACACTGTAGTTAAGCTGGCACCTTCAAAACTCTACGTATTTTTCTATTGCATCTTTATTTAGTAGAATCGTTAGTGTTAACTTGGGATTTCTAGCAAGCCTAAGATTTCATTGTGGCAGATGCCACAAAAAAATGCATAGCATAATAGTCCTCACCACAAATACAGCACATTCTGATTAAACTAGAAAAACAAGAGTCAGGAAGGAAAACAAAATTCAAGCATATTCCCAAGGTCGTACGTCATAAAATCCAAAGCAGAATTTGGATTTCCCAAGTTGCAGTAAAGGAAACTCCCCACCAAAACTATCCACTCTCTTTCCTGGGTGCATTTGAACACCATCTGGTCTCTTTAGAGCAGAGGCAGCGACATGAGAAAAATTACTTTTACCTGTGAACTTACATATGTTTTTAGTATCAGGGTCCCACAAACATTTGATAAGTTGTTGTAACACAAGATTTGAACTATGGTGTGTGCTACTTTCTGCATGCTGGCTTTTTAAAAAAAAAAAAAATCTCAGCACAAAATAAATCTCAAGTCTTGCCTAAGATTTGCTGTCCAATACGTTTGTGCTAGGTTTTTCCAACAAACAACAAGTTGACTGAAGCAAATGAAGACCCAGGTAGAGAAAGATGACTGCTAAATTTGAGAACTGTATAAATCACTACTCTTTATGTGAAGAGTCAAATAATTTTCCATGCCATAAGGCACTAGTTGGTCATTAAGTAGTTGGATATTAGTATGTCTAGTAGTCTCTGAAAGAGTTCCTATGTCCTTCATCTGTGAGGGAAATGTTTCCGTATATAAAAGTCTTTAACCGTTCTTTATGACGCACACTTTCACACTGTTATTTTCAGTAAGAATTCCTCACCTTTCCTTCATTCCTTTCTCCCCAAAAGAAATACTAAATCAAGGTAGCTGAAATAACCTATTTGAAATTTCTTGCTTTGATGCATTAAACATAATTTCCTTCTCTCTGTGTTTTCATCATAACAAACAGCATCATTATAGTTGACATTTACCTTATTCCACAGTATTTCTGTCATAAATTAAGAAAGAACCATTAGATCTGATGACATGGCAAGGAAGAAAGTACCTAACTAACATGATAAATTATTTGTGGTGATTTTTAAGATAATTCAGTTTTGTCTGTACAGTACCTAAAATTAAAATAAACAACCTATTTTTCTCAGTTGGCCCTGGCTTCTGCAAATACTTTTCATGTAATATTTACCCTATATAACCATCCCAACAGGTCTGGAAAGGCCACACAACTCTGAAGTGCTACTATTTCAATGAAAGACAGTTAGAAAAACTTCATTTCAAAGATCCTTTTGAAAACATACAATTCTAATAAAATCCTACAATAGATGGAAAAAAGGAAACCAAGTAAAATTATCTTCCCATTATGACCTACTTTTCACTGATACCTGCTTCATTTGCTTAGAATTACTAACAAGTGAATTTTGAAAAGAAAAAAAGCTCAATTTTCTATTTTGACTAGGTTTTTTCACATTAAGGAAGTCATGCTGATAAATGGAAACAATTCCTATTTGCATCACTGTAAAATGTGTTTTGGATGACTCCAGATATTGAATGTTCCTGCATCATTCCCATCACATGTACACAAAAATTCTACACTGTTTATATTACAAGCTTTCCAAATGTTACTGTTCTCCATGTTCTTTGATCGCTTTTCACTTTTCTGGTCTGTCTCTTTTTCATTAGCTTAAGTCACAAAAAATAAGCATATGGTCAGTATACATTTAGGTGATCAGTGAAGTGTAAAATATTTCTGAGCATCTACCTGTTGGGTGAAACATTGAGAATAATTTCACCACCAGAGATGATGGCGAAGTGTCCCATTCTTCAGGTTTGTGGTCTATTCTGAAAAGGCAAGTGGTAACAATAATTTAGCTCTTTTAAGTGTTACTTGCACTGAATACTTTCTACATCCCAGTAATTAAGAGCATAACCACCCTCCTGCTCCAAAAGTCACTCCATAAAGCCTCATTTTAATCTTCAGAAAAGAGGACATTGACAGTAATATTCTCAAAGCGTAGCGAATGGCTCAATAACATTCAGTACTTCTGTTGGTCAGTTGGCTACAGAAAAAGGGGGAGGCATTCAAAAAACAGGATGCTTGCGTATGTTACACTAACAACAACATAACTCAAATGCTTAGCAAGGTCTGAAAGAAAAAGCTGGGCACTTTATGCACCTTAAAAACCCCCACCTTCTAATTACTTCATCAGACAACTCTCCAGATAGTGTAATGCTGCAAATGTATATAAATTATTCTTGTAGATAAGCAATTATATGTTTTATGACCCTCCTTACATGCACAAATTTGAATGGACTTCTACTGACATGTGAACTACTTATTTGAAAAGCTGTAAACCATTTAGCCTGAATATCCGTGGCCTGATTCCACATCTCTCTTGGGTATCAGAAAGTTATTCAAGTTCAGTAAGTTCTGCTTCACTGAATGTCTGCTGTCTGAAGGTCTGTAAATACTGTGTTATTATTTTCCACTTACACTCTTTTTCACATATACAGACGTGGTGACACATTTACACAAATATGTAGAGTTTTGGTTCTTTAATATACAATGCTACTCAAGTAATTGCAGGGAAGAATAGTGGAACTGCTTAAGGAGCAATGGACGGCTGATAGTGGTATGGCACATCAGGCTGTGGCCCTTGACTTGTCCAAGTTAATTGATGAGCTACAGTTCGAGATTTAAAACTGCCACCCTCACAAAATGAATTCCATACTGACACAGGAAGCACCCAGTGAGGGGGAAACAATAATTGCATTAAATCACATTTAAAATATTTTTGACAGGTGAATCTTGGCACAGATTGGAAAGCAGGAAATCACCTCAGGGGTTTAAAACTCTGAACATATCCAGAAACTTGTGTTACCATCAAGACTTGGTTACCTGACTCCTGTTAAAATCAGTTAAAGCCTCAGCTAGGATCAAGGCTAAACACATCTGCTCAACTCTCTACTTCAGAGAGTTTCAGTGAAAACAGAGGCTTTTCCCATACACAAAAAGCTGAACACACAAATACAAGTTTGAAGGACTGGAGTTTAATGGCATACGATTTGTCTATCAGTTCCCCATAGCACTTTTTTTTGCTGCTGTTCTTAACAAAATGAAGCATAAAAATCAATAGTTCATAGGAACTGCCATGTCTCCTTTTTGGTTGTCAAAGTTAAATGGAAATATATATATATATAATGTACTTTAGTAGATGGCAGAGCATAAGCAACTTTAATAAACACATTGTCAGAGACATTCTTCTACCCCCAACTTTGGGCAAAACTACCGGGTATAATATGAAGTAGAAGCCTGATTTCAGTCTCACTACAGATAGAAAGCAAACGGCTGCTTATTCATAAAAGAAACCAACTTTGCAAGAGGCTATGAAACTTGGACTTGAACTTAATATAGTCATTAAAAGGGTTACACAGAAAAAGTCCAGCAGGCAATACTGAATTAAAAATCAAGCAATGAATTAAGCACTTTAGACTAATTAGCTCTATCTTCTATCAAGCTAGGTATGAAATGAGAATTATTGCAATATAAACCCCAGACTTTTAGTCGAATTAAGTGAAAACTGAATTTTTGGGTCTGCTCAGGGGGACAGAAATAAGGGAATGATGTCCCCAGTTTGCTAGAAAGCCACCTTTAAAGAAAGAAAGAAGAAAAATAAGTCTCTAGGGACTGATCATAAAAGCATCCAGAGGAAGCAAAACTAGTTTCATATGCGGCAATATGATATTTTTCCAGCCTTTTTGACTAAGGGGAGGAAAAAACCCCACATGTCCTCCTTCTGGATGACCTTTTGTTATCTGGACCCATGTATAAAACAACACAAGGCAGTGGATAAGGACTGAAGCAGGAAGAGACTGTTACAAACCCTATGGGAAATAATACTAAACCAACTGATGGATGTGAATTTTGAATCCCAATCCCAGTTTCCTGTGGTATACAAAGCAATCTAAAGAGATTCATCCAAGAATGGTGTACACTTGAATAAATGGTTGGAGTTTTGCCATCAATTTAATTTTTCTTTAAAAAAAAAAAAAAAGAAAAATAAGGCAATACCTGCAAATTGAACCAAAAACTTTGTACGATACATTGCTATCCAAAAAACCCAACCAACTAACCAAACAAAACCAACAGAAGCAGCAGTATCATCGCAGATTAAGCTTTAAGGCAGCACTGTGGCTGGGACCTGAATCTTTGTACATCAGGTGAGTCCCTGAATTATTGGGCTATAAATAAGTTCTGGCTGAATGGCGCTCAGAGCTCTCAGGTCATGATTCCCTGAGAGAGGACCTGGCCAGAAGAGAAACATTTGCCTTCCCTAGATAACCAAATCACTGGCAGGATAGAGGCTCTCATACACTCCCTAAGACTAGAGCCCGACACAGAAAAGGTGAAAATGCAGCACTAGGAGCTCATAAGTACTCCTTGGTACAGCAATTTAAACAACGCACCTCAGCTTCTCCTGACAGAGCTGTCCCACTTTCTATAAATAATGCTCTAGCTAAGGGAGACTGACTCTCTGCTTAGGCCATTCTTGCATATGATTTAATTTGGACCTTCTACTTTTGCAGTGAATGGCCCTGTCCATAGAAATACTGATTATTTTGAGATCTCATTCTTTTTCTTTTTGCCTTTTTTTTTTCTTCTCCCTTTTTTGTTGAGGATGCACTTGGTAAGATTTAAGATTAATTACAGGAAGGACACAGATTTAAAAACTTTGAAAACATCTCTGAAAAGTATTGCTTGTATTACATGTGATATCTATGTATTACAAATGGCTCCACAATTATTTTTTTTTTTTTTAAGTGGTTACACCAAAGTTGCTATAGCAGAGTGAGCCAGTTGCACTGAAACTGGTTTGTATTTTCAACTGTGGTTTTAAAAGTGCTGAGGGATATAAGGCAAAAGACAAAGGTGTGCACCCATCCTTGTTTAAAAAAAAAAAAGAGGAAATGACAACCTACAAGATGAAAGCATCAAAGGTANGTGCTGGGGAAATAAGGCAAAAAACAAAAGGTGTGCACCCATCCTTGTTTAAAAAAAAAAAAGAGGTAATGACAACCTACAAGATGAAAGCATCAAAGGTATATTCAGCTGGTCTTTATAAGAGTTTGCAGTAAAAGTCAGTACAGGTGGAAGAGCCCATCCCCAACTTGACGCATCCCCAGTGGGTCATAACCAATCAAAAGAAAGCCAGTATATAACATACAGACTTCTTCCTGAACTCCAGCTTAATATCAAAGCAACTAACCTTTGTTTCAGCTCCTTTTAGTACATCTAGAGGAGGGACAAGAACACTTTATGAGGTGGAAATTGCCAGGGAGACAGAGAAACAGGGTCAGTGTTTAGCAACAAGTAACACTCCCCACTGCTCTCTTCTGTTCATGCAGTATCCACCCCTTGGTAGAAGCCAGCCTGAAAAATCTTTAGAGAGAAAAAGCTAAAGAATGGTGCCATGGGCAGAGCTAATGCTGTGCTATGAAAAAAAAATTAAAAACTATTAGTAAAAGGTTAAGTGCTAATGATACACAATAGCTGTCAGGCAATTTTGGATTGTTTGATTTTTAAGCAAAAAACCCAAACGTTTTGTCTGGTTAGTGACATTTATGATACCACTTAGACTATCCCACAGGAGACCTTTAGCTCTCCAATTTTCAGGAAATACTCTGCTTGGTGATTTCTAATGGGCAGTTCTAGTCCATGTTGTCTCAGACATACTGACACATACTGTATGTGAAAACTATCTATGTCAAATAAGCTTCCATGCTATTTTTAACAGTGCCTGCTCAGCATAGTAAGCCATCATTTTATCATAACAGTACATAACAGGCAACAGATTTAAAAGACAAGGTAAGTTACTTCATTGGGTTTTATCTGTGTGGTTAGGAAACTCCAAATGCATTCACACACATTCACATGGTTTGCTTTCCGAGTCATGTTTCATAATTCTATTGTGGAGCAGAGTTAAAAAGGAGGCAAAAAAGTGCCCATGTTTGACAGTAAAATATCCACGTGTATTTATCTCCAAAACAGTATTTACATGCAGTTTGAATTTCAATTTACAGGTATAATGATACTGCACTTTTGAGAGTTGATCTGAGGTTTCTTTAAGGAGAAAACCTATTCCCAAAGTACAAAACTATTCTGATTTAAAATACTAACACTAAACCTTAGAGAACTTCTGAATTTAAGGTAACTACCTGCATTGTTTTCATATACAATATATATTATAAACACAATTTTTTACCGGCTTTGAATTCACCTGGGGTGGTTCTGTTCACATTGAGGTAGCTTTCAGCTCTTGCTAGAAGTTACGTTAATGCTTGTTTTCTTTCTATGCTTGATGCCTTGGATTTTTATATGACAAAATGTTACACTGTCTGGCTCTGGAACTGAACAAAGCTCATTTCCTTTATAGGGGAAAACCTGCAAGGTCCTTGAAAGATGTGATATTTTTGAGACTCCACCAAAACCTCCCAAACAAAACTTCTAAAAGTCAAATACATACTTATATCATTTTGAACTAAAGAAGCTACCAAAAAGACAGAAGAGCAAAGCTACAGCCTGTTATACCAGCAGTAAAGTCCTCTCTCAACATTTCAGTAACTTCCATTTACTTTCAATAAGGTATGTAAATACTAGTTTGATTGTCTGTCTTATATATCCCCAAAGATAGTAAAGAAACATCTCGGGTAAAGCTGGGAGCATTAATATTTCACAGGTCAATAAACATTTTTTAAATTTTAACTTTACAAACATATATACAAATATGTATTTTATATATATATACATATAATACATATAATGCACACATTTCAGCAACCAAACGCATTTTCTTTGAAGTCTAATTTGCTTTCACTGTATGAAACATAATCTGCCATGCAAGAGAAGATTCAAAGTTTTACTTTCATGTAACATTCATTAATTACTAGAAACATTAGGGGTTTTATTTGAGCTGCGGACTTAAACTATCCCTCTTCAGAGCATCAACCAACTATTTTCATTAATCACAGAATCACAGGGGTTGGAAGGGACCTCTGGAGATCATCTAGTCCAACCTCCCTGCCAGAGCAGATATACCTAGAGCAGGTTGCACAGGATGGCGNTCATCCTATTGTCCACCAAGACTCCCAGGTCCCTCTCTGCTGAGCTGCTTTCTAGCAGGTCAGCCCCTAATCTGTACTGGTGCATGGGATTATTCCTCCCCAAGTGCAGTACCTTACACTTGCCCTTGTTGAACTTCATGAGGTTTCTCTCTGCTCAACTCTCCAGCCTGTCCAGGTCACGCTGAATGGCAGCGCAGCCTTCCGGTGTGTCAGCCACCCCTCCCAGTTTTGTGTCATCAGCAAACTTGCTGGTGGTACCCTCTATCCCTTCATCCAGGTCATTGATGAAAATGTTGAACAGGACTGGACCCCAGTACTGGCCCCTGGGGAACACCGCTTTTTACAGACCTCCAACAAGACTCTGTGCCACTAACCACAACCCTGTGAGCTCTATCTGCCAGCCAGTTTTCAATCCACCCCACCGTCCATTCATCCAACCCACACTTCCTAAGCTTGCCTATGAGGATGCTGTGGGAGACAGTGTCAAAAGCCTTGCTGAAGTTGAGGTAGACAACATCCACTGCCCTCCCCTCATTTATCTGTCCAGTCATGCCATCGTAGAAGGATATCAGATTAGTCAGACATGACTTCCCCTTGGTGAATCCATGTTGGCTACTTCTGATAACCTTAATCAGCAGTAGAATGATAGCAGTTAAAAATCCAGAACTCAATCTCTGTATCCTGGAAAGGTGTATAGTATATACAGAAAGGTGATGGGATAACCGTGAAGTATTTAATTTCTCTAAAAGAAGTGTCTTATGTCATCTGTTCTTCTGTATCACAGAAGTTAATGATCATGGAGATAGTAAGTGTATAACGTGAATCAAACAGCATTTAGAACAAGTATAACTTCCACTTCTGGTTTCTTTTTCTTAGCCTAGGAATTTTCCTGAAGGCTTTTCCTCTCATTAGATTAAAATTAGCTGAGTTCATCTTATACTTACTTCAGTGCTTGTACTCGTAGTTTTGGCTGAAACAAATATACTCTGGTCAAGAACAAATGACCATCAAGAACATAGACGAATCTCAGGCTGACAAATCTTTGAGATCACTTTTAAGAGAGAGTTGGGAAAAAGAACAAGCTAATTTGATGAAAATTATCAAAAAGATTGTTATGTATCAATAGATATTTTTTTTCTGCAAATTTAAGAATGATAGGTACATATCGATCATTCCTTCTTATCACAAATAAAATCTGGTCAATGAGATCTGACACATTTATTTTTATATATTCTTTAGATTTGTCTCTTATGTCTAGCAAGGCTACTTTGATCACCAAGAATAGTTTTAAGTAGGTGTAGGACCCTGACAATTATGAGGATCCATATTTTGCTAATGTAATACTCCACTGACATTTTAACAACTTACCTGGATACATCAGACTGTTTCCACATCATTTGTTCACTTCAGACATTCTGATTTCTTTCAGCTGATGTATTCATTTCATTCAAAGCTGTCAATCTGTGGTGTTCCTTGAGTGCATAAAATTTCTTTAGTAATTGGATCATGTCTTTTTGCTTTCAGTTTTTTAAACACAGACTTTAAAAACTTACTCCTTCTCACCTGGCATTCACTTAATCTCAAAAAGTGGTATGTCTAAGCTTTGTGCTTTCTCCAAATATTAATTCCATGCCTAATTAAAACTACTCAAGTAGCCACAGTCAGTCAACGTTTTCAATAGAATCCCCAGCAAAGGAATTTCGTCCATGTCTCATTCTTACAGAGGTGTGGAAAATAACTGAATTTTTAGACAAATCTCAATAATCTAAAGTGTTAATATGCAGAGTCACTTATTGTAGGTTCATAATGTTCTCTGGTAGAGCACTGAGGGTTGTGAAACTCTTGCTAAGGAAGCAGAGCAGAATTTTGCTTTAAAAAGACAATACTTCTCCAAGACATCCTAAGCTTCCCTGAGCCGTTTTTATTTCTGCACATAGGGCTCAAGCTCATCTTAATTTTTGTCTGAAACATTTCTTTGCAGAGTCTCCTCTAAATGTCTCACAGATGGTTCAGAAAGCCGAACAGCATTCACAAGAGCTCAGATAACTTCATCAACTTCCCTTACTACTTCCTCATTCCTCTCAGTTGTAGTTTCCTTTTTCTAATCCTCAAATATCCCATATTGGCCCTTCTTCTATGTCAATTTTTTAATTGTTCCCAGCTATTCTTTTAGGTAAAAAAAAGATGACTGTTTTCTTTTTGAAGTGTTGTATTTTCATGTCTGTGTCTGAATACACACACACACACATTTCTTAAACACTTTGAAAATTACATCAGAACACTGGTTTTGGGACATCTGTAGATATGACTTCTGTGACCTGGGGCAAATTGTACTTGTGGACTAAACATGTGAAATTGAATTTCTACCTCCAAATTTTTTTATTACATAAAGACTTTGAAAAGCCTATTTGAAGATGCATTAAAATTATGTTTTGTGTTGGTCATTCTGAGATTAACTGAAGGTTTCTGGGAAAGGCCTATTAAAACTACTGATTCTGAACTCGGATAACACAGGATCGACTTAATGAGCTCATGCATATATCATACAGTATCATTGTTACTGCAGCAGTGAGCTCACATCATGGATCTGGATTTCAGTTGCACTGATGCTATACACTGAATTAGCATGGGAAGCAACAGTGTAAAATCTGGTAAATCAGCACATTTTTAGCACACACTGTAAATAAGAATAGAAAGTAAAACTGGTTAGACTGGTTTCTAAACACTATCCTCTCTTAACAGTAGCCAAAAACAAGTGTCCACTTTCTCTAAATAGTTTATGCAGAAAATACAAGAAACAAGGCAAGCAATATTTTCAAAAGATTGCCTGTGAACTTACAAAAAAATCTAAAGTCCAGAGATTTTTTTATGCCTTTCCTTACCTCCTTGTACAACTATTCAGTTCAAAAATGAAGTTTGAGATAAAGCATGGGGTTTCCAGGTTTTCCAGGTTTTGTGCAATAAAGTAATTTACACTCCATTATGTAAAACAACAGTGATTTTTAAATTATTTTCCATATAGAGAGGTTTGCTTAGTCAAAATTCACTATAAGCAAGTTTTACAACTCTCACTTATTTGGCCAGGCAGTTGTTTGTTTCTCATGAACTTCACCAATTTCTCCAATTTGCCTCTCCATCTACAGTCAATTTTATGTCATCTAGTGACACAGCAAGATTGAGCACTTTTAATTGCACAGCATGTCACATTTCAGATTGCCATGACACCAGGGTAGGACTCTGAACTATATGTTTTCTTCTCACATATACCTGAAAGCTGAGAACTCTTCTAATCAGCTACACTTTTCTCTACTTTTTACTTCCACCCATCACATGACAAACATGTCAAACAAAGTACATTTTAGAAGTAATAAATACATGCAAATTCTACACATTTTCCTTTCTAAAATGTCAGTCTTCAAATTATTTTTTTTATCCGAAATACCAATAGTTTTTCTCCTTCCCCACAGCATGTGTATATATGTATACACACAGTTGAACTTTATATCTATCTATATATATCAGTTTTTAAGGGATCCTTACCTATAGTTGATGGTTTTGGGAGTAACACTTACATCCTTTATCAACTAGTATAGATTCAAACTAAGTTAGAATGTGATCAATATATTTTCAAGGTACTTTCAGCACTCTGCGTTTGTTTATTTCACATTAGAAACATACAAACAAACAAAAAAAATCCCCAACCAAACCCACTGTTCTTATGAAATTATAAAACTTTCCAGGGAAAAGAGAGAAAGAAGCAGACGCTAAAACCAATCTGACTAGTTTTCTAAAACCAGGAAAAAAGTACTTCAAAGAATTTGCTTGTTTGTCCACTTTAGACCAGGGTATGTAGGAACAGCCCAGGAGTCTGATTTTATATTTGGTTCTTTAGAAAACACCTTTGTTGAAACAACACTGGGAATTCCACAGGCAGGGTTTTTCCACTGACTTCTCTATAAAATATTGGGTGCTCCTTTTTATTAGCTTCTCCTCAGAGAACACATTAAGCTAAGTAAAAGAGGGACTGTGGGTCCATCTGCGAAACCCTCTCTGACTTCAGCTCATTCACTGAGTTACACACATACGTACCTATTAGTCTTAAATGGGTTTGGATCAGCAGCCCAAGGGAATAATCCAAAAAGGTTTGGGTTGCGCAGGAAAAGTTAGAGGAAGTGACAGGCCTGCGGGCTTCCTCTGACTACAGACAATACACAAAAAGGAAAAAAGTCAGTTTGACTGTTAAAACTAAGCTATGTTTGCAGGGCTGCAAGACAGATTTTATGTTACAAACGAGTATACATTCAACAAGGAGAATAAATGAAACAAGTGAGATATAATGAACAGACTCCTACAAAACAAGTGTATGAATAGCCCATATTTAACCTGCAGTGACAATTTAAGAAGACATACTTCTGATATCTCTCTCATCTCTTGGCAAGACCTCACTGTATAAATCTAACATTAAAATGCCTGTAGGATTTTATTTACAGTGAGCTAAAGACTATGCAAGTTCATCCAGCAGTTATCGCTTTCAACAATAAAATGATAGGTCAACAAGTCCGAAGGCTTTTATTTATTTTCATGGTTTGTGAAGAGATATTTGAAGATTATTTTTCTCCGTGCACTTCAGTAACAGGGTCTGCCTAATATCAGCTTAGTGGGAAACCATGTGAACAAAAATCTACTCTTTATTCAAGCTACTGCTATTTTCAAATATGTCATTCGGTATTGGTAACAGACAATGATTTTTCACTGGGGTTTGTGCTCCTAGATCATAGAATCATCTAGGTTGGAAGGGACCCTTAGATCACCGAGTCCAGCCATCAAACTAACACTGCCAAAACCACCACTAAACCATATCCCAAGCGCCATGTCTACCCATCTTTTAAGTACCTCCAGGGATGGCGATTCCACCACTTCCCTGGGCAGCCTGTTCCAATGTTTGATAACCCTTTTGGTGAAAAAATTTTTCCTAATATCCAATCTAAACAAGTGGGACATTAAAAAAAAAAATCCTGTAAAGAACCTTACAAGTGAATTCTATGCCTCAAAGTGTGTAAAAAAAAGTGGTCAAGCAACAGACTATCAACCCATTACTTTACTCCAAAAACTGAAGGAGTCTCTTACCACAAGGCACGCACCATTCCTCAATATTGAATTTCAAAACCTCAGAAAAGCACATGACTGCAATTTCTTGGTGGGTCTCATGATTGATTTTGTGTCAACCTCACAGGATCTGCTAGTAACCCTGTACAGTGAATTCCTTTCTGGCATTACTCTATTTTTCCTCAGCTATACAGAAAACCCCACAAATAGAGCTACATCAAGAGACACATAATCTGACAGTTAGGATAAACCTTAGAAAAAGGACACCTCAATGTTCCTGAATCAACACGGGGACTTTAACTGCTTGCATACATATCTCAGAAAAACATTGTGGCCCACAAAATTTTTAAGCAGATACTACTTTCAGTGTTTTGTTTTCGATTATTTACATTTGAGGCCTTTGGCTGAGGTGTCAAAGCCAGAGATAAAAACCAAGCCTCAATAAATGTATAAATATTTATACAAAATAGGATCCCTGCAATTAGAGCAATGGCATTTGTCCTGCTGCTGAGAAGTGCATCTCTGGGGTGGTCCACCTTTTGTTGCGTTGTGCAATAGAAATATCCAAAGATGACACCTGCCAGAGGAATCCAGTCATTTTGATGGTAGCATTAGATAGCACCATGGGAAAAGCACCCATTAAATTTAGAAGCTGTAGCACCCAAACAATGACTGCATAGCCATCCAACACATGGTGTCCTACTTGATATTCACCACCTCATAACTCATGACAGATTTGAAAAATTTACCTTTCAGCCATGTATATAAACCACTGAATGGAGGGGGCTAAATATCCCCCTTTTCTCTCCGATGACAGCCATCTGGAGGAGAGGAAGGACTGCAACCACGTCAGGCTTAAGGAACATAAACAAGTACATGGACATGCAAGTAGAGGCCAGTGTAGTATCCTGAAAGGGATCTATACAGCAATAAGCCTTCACCTTTCCACTGCCCTCTTTCTCACAGAATGTGCCCTGGGTTATCATCATAATTGCATATGAGCTGCAGGCCTCCCTCAAAACTTTTACATCTTGCTGGCAATAGTAAAAATTTTGAGGAGTCTATGAAACATATACTCAGGTTGGATACTTCCAGGTATATGAATTTATCACCTTGTGTGATTATTTGTACACCCAATTTTTTCTTCAGAAGCTGACTAACAGCAAAGCAGCCATCATAGCCTTTGGCATTATGTGCCAGGAAAGTGTAGCTCCATAACTTTGTGCCCATAAACAACCGAATAAAGTCCACAAGACCTGTCGTGTCCCCTTTAAACTCCCATTCTTGTTCAGTTTTCCCTCCTGTCCCTTCTTCATCTTAAGGGACATCCAACAATAACTTCATGCATCCTGGTCTCCTGCATACATTCCCCATTGTAAATATAGTCCTGCCTTTCTTCTGGATTTTAGACCACAGGCACGAACCACTGGTGCTGGTTCACATTACAGATCTGTTCATAGCACATCTGCGCTTCCAGCTTTCACATTCACGTTGTTTTTCTACATAGGTGCTAGAGTTTTCACAGATAATCACAGCCAAACAATCAATTTCTTTTTTAGCAGCCAGGGCCTTGTACCTCTGTAAATGCTCCCCAGACCTACACAACAGCCTGCAGCTGGGGCACCTTATCTTTGTCCCCAGGTTAACTGCACAGCCATGAGATAAGCAGACCCTGACATCCTTGACGCCATAATAAAGTTAATCACGTAAAAGGGGGAAACAGGGCCTGGAATATCTAAGACCATCCTCGGGCTTAAAAGTTCTGCAACCCTTTTTGCCCTCAAATACGAGGATGATGCATATATTAACATGTGGCAGATCCTCAGACAAGGGGATGTCACTCAGCATGACCTTTCTGTGCACAGACCAACCCTGTTCGTCACATAGACATAGCTTTTTTGCTCTGCATCTGTGAGATTCCTCAATGTTGTAAGTACTGCGGGACTTGCAGCAAAAGAGAGATTATTGTCACTATTATTTTGATCAATTAAATTTTTGTCTGTAATTTTGGGATGGGGATAGAGTGCAGCATTCTGCATACCCTGCCCCGAACGGCTTTTACAGTAATGATAGCTAGGAAGAAAGTCTGATCAAAACACAGTTCTCTCTTACTTTGCAGGAGAGTACTGACCCAGTCTAAAAATTTCACCATGTTCATAGTGTTAAATTAATAGCAGGAGAATATAGTCTTGCAAGCTTACAATTTTAGGACAGATCTCAGTATAATCACCATGTTCAAACAGGTGGCATAAGTGATAAAAAATTTGCACTACACCCTGAACAAATATTTCACAAGCTTCACATAGTGATACTGGTTTAAATTAACAAATCTGTATTCTCTAGACCTGAAATTCTGGATCAGCCATTCCCACTGCTAAACATGCTCCACGGAAGCAATGAGACGATCTGAACAGCAGCCTGTGTCTTGCACGGGGCAGCACTCAACAGCTGTCAAAAAAAGCCCAAACTAAATATTTAGAAGTCTGAAATCCTGAGTAAAGGGGAGAGAAAAGATGAAAAATAATTGTACAATGACTCTTCCGACAGAAGAACCAGAAATGCAGCTAATATCCCAGTTCTGCAATCACAAGAGAGAAAGTGTTTCTGACCTCAGATACAGCACCCAGACTTGAGCAATTACAACAGCTGCAGCAAAATGCTTTGTTTTTCTGGAACATATAATTTTCAGCTACTCTGTAGAGATGATTTATGAAGAGTCTGGTGATTTCTGGGATCTGCTAGAAGCCTAAATAGGTCATAATCTGAATAATTTAGCTGATGAACTCTAAGCTGAAAATCCAGTAAAGATTCACTAGAGTTCAACCTCAACTAGAGAGAAAAAAAACAAAACCAAAAATGTTGTTTTCTGATAATATACTGTTGCACTTCAGTGTAAATGCTGTAACTTAGGCTGTTGCTTGTTTTGTTTCTTGCAGTGACTAACCAGAATGGTTAGTGTTGACAAGGACCTCTGGAGGTTGTCTACTCCAACCTGCCTCTTGAAACTAGGCTAAAGGCTTATTATTTCTATATATTTTAAGTGTTACTTAGGTTTTAAGTGAGTGAACAGTAGAAGGCAGTCTCAGAGACCTGCCTTTTCTTAAGAAACACATCTGTTGTTTTATCAGTGTTCATAGATGAAGTACTCTACTGAACTGAAACAACAGACCTTAGAGACATAGCATTTCTGTTTCGTAGACATACACATTTCTCTTCATTCTCATTGAAATTGAAAACAATCTTTATGACCTGCTTCACATATGAGAAAGGATACAGGCCAATGTGAAAGTAAGGTGGCCTCTACTTGTAACCATCCCCATGTGGAATGGAAACAACCTCCTTTCCTTTCTGCAACATGCATTTTAGCTTACTTTGTCCAGAGCAGCAATAAAAAAGATAGGTTACTAGTTTGCAGTCCAATATATTTTCATCTTAATCTCCATTTCTTCCATCATTTAAGTACAAGAAACCAAGATCTGCTTCATCTTACGCTTCTTGACACAGTGGAATATCTGGATATATCTTCACCATGTAGGCAAATGGGGTCTTGTGTCTGACATATGACAGGGTCTTAAACAGCTCTACTCATGTCTGTTCAAACTATGGTGGTGGCTTAGTTAATTAGAAGTTTCATCTTCAGCTGATAGGGCCGAATAAGCCATCACTGGAAAAAAAAAAAAGGTAGAGATTTCTCTGCAGTTTAATAAAATCTCTTAGCAAGTCTTCCTGTGGCTCGTTCTTTTTGTATATGGAGAGGAAGTTACCATTGATGTTTTAGGTTAATATGGTGCATTACCCTGGGTAACTATGGAAAGAGTTTTAGTAGTTTTAATATTAAAAGATTTTTTTAATTGTCACTTCATTAGAAAGCAACATTTACCAGCCCCTCATATCTCAAGTTTCCTGTTTGCTGCCCTGTTAATTGGATGAATGGCACTGTTTATTCAGGCAGATAGAGCACCACGTACCCTTTGGCATATCTGAACCCTTTGACTCGCACATGCAAGTAAATGAGAATCTTCCTTTTGACTACAGCAGGTTTCAGTTCAAACACTTTGTTTTAAAGGCATTTCAGACAGAATTGACATAATTTAAAAGACAACTAGCTAGCCACTCAATGGCACACCATGTTACATACTGCCTTCCACTATTTTAAAAGCAACAACAAAATAATCAAGAAATACATACCACACACATGAACACTCGGACACAAAAAGGAAAAGGGAGGACAAAATACACCACATAAATTTGTTTCATCACTGCTGACTCTGGTATTCTACACCGGCAGCGAGCAAAGCTAATACCTACTTTCTGGAGGACTTCTCTAGAGGAAGTTTTTGTCACAAGGAAATTAAACAAAAATGAAGTGACAATGCCATGGGGTTTTATTGGTCATAATGGAGCAAAGATTACTTCACAGACTTACATAATAGAATAGTCTTTTGAGAAAAAGAGTGTCTACTGACATAAAAGACTGGCTGACGTAATTACATAATTAGGAGTCCACTAGAACGAGGGGAAAAACAACCACATCTAAACTATCAGAATCTACTACCAAATAGAGATTTTTTTCGTTCCTTTGTGTAGTAAAATAATTATGTAAGTGAAGTTCTTGCCTTCAGGATGATACTGAGGTGCTCTTCAAATGAGCTTGCAATGGCCAAATCAAAAAGACTTCAAAAGGTCAAGAGCCACCCTGCCTCCGTGTAAATGCTAAAACCTTAAAATGAAGAAAGTCTAAGCTAATGTGGTCTCTTTATAACATACCTGTCCATGTAAAGAAAATTGAGTAAGTGCTCCTCTAAAGTGCAAAGGGGGAGGGGACAGCGGCCCCCCATATCACACAGGGAAATTTGTTACTGCTGCATTTTGTGGACAGGTTGGTGGCAGATGCTATCAATTTAAGTGTTTCACAAATGAAACTATTCCAAATGATGTCTCCCACTCAGTATTGTAAAATAAAAGTAGTAAGAAATGGAGATGAATTATTGAGTATACTGGCCTACTACTTGAATAAACAGTGGCTCTGTGTTCATTTCAATATGTCACAGAGCACCAAGAAAGATATTAAAAAGCTCCGAACATCAAACTGAAAGTTTATTTATGTTTTCAAGAAAATTCTGTATATCAAAGGCCCGCATTGTTAACTGCTGCAGCCTCGCTAAGGAAATAGTTCTACCTGCCAAATCAGAATCTACATTTCTCTCTAGACCCTCTTCTGGTTTCTGAATACCTGTCTGCTAGAGAAATTGTGCTATGTCTTTCTTCCTTAGGATTCGGTTCCCTTGGAGGATTTTTTCCAGACCACATTACATGGAATTAAAATTGCAAGTATTAGACATGATCGAATCCGTTGTGTTTTAAGGCTACAACGTGTTGAGTACAGTGAGATTTGTGGCTGCTTACCTATTTGTGAAATCAGGTCTTTAAACACAAGGGTCATGTCTACTCCTCATACTACAATATTTTAATTAGATTATGTATTAATATTATAATTTCTTGCAACACACTAGTAAATTAGTTTATGTAGGTTACACGTATTAAATTATATTCTTTACTAAGTTACTCCTTTTACTGTGTTTTTCAGTGCTTCTTTCTTGAGAAATTATTTTATTCTGTATACTTTCAAGGGGAGAAATATTATTTTTAGTTTTGGTCTCTGTCAGTAATAATAATACTTAAGTTACATGATCAAGCATCCTCCATAGTATTTCAGCTATTATTTTCATTCTTTTCTGCTGTAGATGTTGCGCTACAATTCTCCAGTAGGCCTTTATGGCTAGACAAATGCGGTAAGCTATCTTCTGGCTAGAGAATATATTCCCATTTCGTCAGCAATCATTGGTAAAACTGTTTTCTTCAGCTTTCAAAATACATATATTCCTGAATACCTTTTAAATTGTAAAGCTAGCTCAACTGCAGATTCAAGTATCATGTGTCAGAAGTTTCTCTCTCATTTTATACTGTTACAATTAACTTTTGGCTTGTTGAATAGGAATTGCTTATTGGGCTTTTTATACTATAAGCGATACGAAGATACTCTGTTGCCATAACCTGCAGTTAATTACATGAGAAGATGAGTGTCTATATTGAAAATAGCTGTATGGTACTATAAATGTAATTTGAAAAAACATACACATCCTAATATACACATGCAGTAGGTAAAGTTAATATGGAGCATGGAATATTAACTCGATCATTTCCTGCCATCTAGATTCTTTCCTTAACCATATAACTTTTAGCTTAAGACAACATCATAAAATGAGTATTATTTGTGTTTCGGAAATAAGATTTTTTTGGCACATTTCAATTAAATGTGTGATCACTGGACCATTCACTTGACAAATTATAAACTACTGCTCATTATAAGTTAGTTGTTTTAGAGCTATAATTGCTGGAAAAGTTTAAAGTATTTTCTTTTGTTTTGAAGTAGAGAAGTAATTTCATTAGCTTCCTTGTATTCAAAAGCAACTTTGCTCAAAAGAGCTGATCAAAAGTTATCTACCTAAAGCGAAACTATTCAAAAAGTTTCCAGTTGTAATTAGAGGGAATTAAAACAAAACCTCAATTGTACTGATCGCCACAGCTCTCACCAGCTCATTCTTTGGTAAAAATAGCTAGAAGGCATTTTGATTGCTCATATACCTTCTCTATTCTTTAACATAAAGGCAACTAACCTACAGCTGCAGAAACCTATGCAGAACTTCAACTGCCAAGGTTTTCAAAGACATGGATTTTTATTTTTATATGTATGTGCATGATATTTTTTAAGCTTTGTAGGAAAAAGAAAAAAAGCAAAGAAGGAAAATACGTTCAAAGTAACTAGGAAGGATCACCCTGAAATGTGGTCTTCTAAGGTTGTTTTTGTTTTGTTTTTTTTTTTAAATAATGATGACATGGAACTCACATCATTAAGAATATTGTTCAACTACCAAATCAGAAAGAACCAGATTGCTATTCTCCAACTATGCGTATCACGATAGTTCTTCAAGTTACAGTCTGCAACTTTGAAATGGAAATGAAACTTTGAAATGTATTTCTAAGACAAAGGCTGCAATGAATTATCCCTTTTTAACTTGACTAATTAGCTTCACTTCCCCTGAGTCCCTCCTTTAGTAGTTTCTTTTAACTTCAATGTCACCCTTTCATGCTGACACCACCGATCCACATACAAACCCATTATCACAAGTAGGCTCTTGTTTCAATGATTAGTACAAAGAAAGAGAGGGAATAAACAATAAACAAGAATATTAGCTTAATAGGTATAATAAATGAGAAGAGTCTTAAAAGAATAAGAATGATAACTGCCAGCAGAGATCAATCCTAACGCTTTTCAACATTAGGACTTGGAATATAAATATCTTTCACTTTCTGGTATGTGAGAAGAACATATATTTATATGAATACAAGTATTTATTATAATTGCATTGAAAGTGACAAAAATTACTCATTTGCACTTTGGCTAGAACAGTACTGCATGCTGTCCTAATCGAGCAACCTTTTTTTTTTCCCCTATTAATACCTTTCCTAATGGTCAGTAGTTTCCTTCATATACATTCATCGCGTTCACTTACCTATGCAGATCCTTTTCTACAAATAATTTCTCCAACTTATATTTAGGGCTTTCCCTCTCAAAATGTATTTTGATGAGACCAAGTTTCTTAAAAGTTCAGAAACTAACACATGCTTTTGTAAACACTGGAATTAATTGTTGCTATGATTTTTTCTTCTATTTGGTGAAATTAACATTTTCTACACCTAAATTGGCTATGAAAAGACTGTGGTATATGTGAATTTGTTATTTCCAAATATATATTAATAAAATTCTACAAAAATAACAATTCCATCCAATTAATCAGTAAGAAAAGGTAATTTATTTCCTTACTCCTTTGCTCTCCAACTAGCTCCTATTTGGGATCTGTTCTTAACTAATTGGATGTGTCATTTTAATCATACATGATTATTGATGTACTTTGAGAGACTGACCTAACTTCACACAAGGGGCTGGATCTACTGTTTTAATGCAAACTGCCCTCCCCTCTGAACAGAGGAAAACTAGAATGCCTCAGTTTCTCTCTAACTCCATGTGTGCACAAGAGGAACAGAGCAGAAATAATTTCTTCTCATCCATGGGAAGACCTGCTTACCTCCTGCTGTGAGCAGGGACTAAAGTCAGATTTTTCTTCTGCTTTCCATTCCCCCCTCAACCTACTCACTTTCAGTCAGAAAGCTGGAAAATTAGAAGAGGCTTTCTACATTTTAGCTGGAGTGACAGAGGTGGCTGGGATAAGCCAACGTCTATTCCTTTATATTCTTCTTCAGCTCTGAACAGGAGCAGAGGCAGTCTGTCCTTAACCATTAAAGGTATTCTACCCACAGCCTCAGTGTTCATATTTTAGAAGTGAGCTCCCTGGCAAAATATTATCCTAACTAAAGTTGGTAAAAAGCAAATGGCCATAATACATGGGCAGGAAGCAAAGTATGTGGAAGTAATTCAAACATCCACAAATAAGAGGTTCTTTTCCTTTGCCATTTATCACATTCCAGCTAAAATTCAGTTCAGTGCTGCTTATTCAGCTGAAGGCCTCATCCAAATTTCTAATCAACCACTGAGACTATTTCAGCCGTACTGGAATTTGTATTGGTCACTAGTGACTTAAAATGCTAAGTCAGGATTATTGTGCCTAGTGGTGTTTAGACCCCAGGAGGGTGAAGCTGTTAACAGATGCTGCGTTTTTTTAGGTTGGAAAGGAATTCACAACTCCTGTAGAATGCCAAGGAAAAGAGGAAGGTTTGAGGTTTTGGAATGAAACTGGATGCCTTTCTGTAAATTATGCACGATTCGTATTAAAAAGAAAATTATATATATTGAGCGTTAAGCAGTTGTAACAGGACTAAATGAAGAAGTGGCTTGTAATACAGGAGATGAAACCTAATTGCAGCTTGTGACTTGAAATGCACCATGCTGCTATTGTGTCAGCAGTATCTTCAGTTTAAGCTTTTCCCACCCTGTTCAGGCTTCTAGTTGTCCATTCAACCGGTCACCTCTGAATGCTGCCTCCTGCTCTGTGCTGGTTCAGGAGTTTGCACAGCTCAAGTCTGTGAGACAAGCTCCCATCTTCAACCGGGGGCCTGCTGCTCCTTAAACAAGTAACCCAGAGAAGTCCTACTGGCATAAAAGTGGTCAACAGGAGAACCAACAGAGGACTAGCAAAAGGAAGATGCGTGAATGAGTGATCGAGACATGGAAACGGGACACACAGCTCTTTATGTTTTAGCCAGAGTAATCAGGCATATAGTAAGGAAGACAGTATGTGAACACGTGGGAGTAAATATGTGAAAACCAATAAACAGCGTGGGTTTGTTGAAAATCTAGTGGATCGTGCCAAAAGAATCTAATGGCTAGTGCATATGTTTATTTCTGATTTTACTTTAAAACAGGAGCAGTAGATACTGAAAACTGAGTTGGGCATGGGTTGGACCATGAGAGCATTACAGGGTAATGATATAGTACGGTATCACAGTGACCTTGCCTTATGGTATACACAATAGGAGTCAAATGTCATATAATGTAACATGCTCTAACCACTCTGTAGCACTGCATATGTTTCAGTGAATAATATACCCTTAAGTAAACAAATAAAAAAAGACGACTGCAAAACTATAAATAAATGTTATTTTGGCAAGTGCAAAGGTTAAGAAAATGCCCTAACAAAATCCACACTTAATACATCTACCACCTTCTTTTATCTGCGCAACCAACCGATTACCAAATGTAAAACACAGAAGTTTGTATGGCATGGCTCAGTAGAAATATCATAAACTCATGGCGTTCATCATTTAGGCAATTTTTCATTCTGAATTTTTACATGCTGCCGTGTACAGAAATGGCTTTAGTCACCGGGAAAGTGTAAGTACTTGCTCAGCATACGGCCCATTTACACTGAGATATGGTGGTAAAAAAATAGCGCATCCAACTGAAACAGCAAAGAAGTTGAAAGCAGTTAGACTTTAAAGAATGTACCTGAAATCTCCCATGACTAGAGCATTTTGATGACAAATTCTTGATTCCTTCTATTTTTAGAAGGAGTGCGTACTTCGATATTACTCCTCAGTAGAAAGTCACTGTCAGAAAGTTGCACATTATTTGGGGAATTTTATAGGCACGTGGTCAGAAAAATACATCTTTAGCAGCAGATTTATCTTAGGGCGGTTTTATTGTTTGTTTGTTTGGGTTTTTTTATACAAGCATTAAACAACTACTCTGCTTTGCTTCATTTTATCAATCAAGGTATAGGAACTTAGATTTGCACAAGAAAGTGCACAGTATATCGCCTTCTAAAAATACTAAAATGATTCACAGAACTAAACCCAACTAGACTGAGACAAAGAAAAACACTTAATAAAGTAAATACAACCAGAATGCTACTGTAGTGAAGTGTTACAGGAACAAAACCTTCTATTTTTAGAATTATAATGCAATTATCCATACAAAGAGGCTATTGGAGCTATTGCTTCAAGTATTTACTGATTGTATTGCATAGCCTCCTACACAGTCTCCAACAATACATTTGGTATTGTTTGTGCTTTCTGGAGAAGGCTGGAAAGCATACAAAAAAGTTTTTCAAGATTGCCACCAAGTACAATATAACGTATATCCTATAGCTAAAAATGTAAATTTTAAAGGCAAAAATGTCAATCCAAGAATAATCATGCACTGGAAGTTATATGTAACTCAAGTTTAATCCAACGTCATGAGAAAATAATGAAAGCACATACCACGTTAGCACGAGGAAAATCTAAGAGTCCCACTGATATGTTATGTTAGGTTTTTTCCCCACATTGAAAGGCATGCTGCCTATAGTATATTTACGAACATATAAGTATCCTTCTTGTCTCAATGGTTTTAAAAGGAGCACTCTGAATAGTATGGAAGAGAGAACTCAAATGATATTTACCAATCCTATTAAAATGAATGCTAAAGGTCCTATTAAATAACATGCAATTTAATTTTCAAGTGTATGCCCCCAGCACTGTGGTAAGTTTCATAGGTACCATAGAGTTCTGCACCAAATTTTCTTCAGAAGTAAGGTATTTGATTATGTCAGAGAAAGTATATCCTATAATAAAATACATATTGTGATTCAGCTGGAACATTCCTTCCTGCTATGACAACCATCAGTTCCTGATTTAACACTACTTTGTAGTTGCTTCAGACTTAATGGGTAGCAGCAATTTGTTCTGTGAAGAAAACCAGAAAGTGAATTTGACAAAGATGAGATGTCAAAGCTGATGGAGCAAACTGAACCCCTAAAAACAAATATGGGACAGAACTGTGGAAAAAAACAATCATGTTCTTCAGAATATTTCAAGTTAACTGCCTATTTTTTAAAAAATAAAAATGGGCAAAAACTGCTAGAAATATTTCAGGTGACAATGTTATTCAAGTAAGTAAATGCACCTCTTATTAATGTTAACACGACACGTGAGAAGGTGTGGAAAAAAGCTCTCTGTGCTTTTGCTTTACATATAACACAATAAAACTAGCACAGAACAGAAGGGAATCAGATGCTCTCTGCCTAAAATATGACCAATAAACAAAACCCCCAAAATTCAGTCACATGAGACACAAGCTTCACACCATAGAACATTTTCAATTTACCTGTTTTCAGTAATTCCTGAAACCAGAGAAAAGAGGCTTTTTCTTCTGTCCTGCAGATTATTTCCTTCTATCAAGGAGAGAACCACGAGGACTATCTCCATCAAAGAGCACATGGCCAGACTCCCTGACCTTCAAGTAAAGGGAGCTGGAGTCTCAGTTCTTTACTGACTCTGCTATTAACACAATGGCTTTGCCACTTTCAGCCTCTGGAAGAGGGAAATTCAATACCATTGAAGGTTCCCTTAATTCCTAGCGAATTCTGCTTGTAGTTCCATGCTTACTCAGTGCAGATTCAGGATTACCACCGTGGTTTACATATGGTCTGAAACATCACTCTCTAGATGGAAGTTGGATGAAAGTTAGAAAAGTAAAAAAATTAAACAAATAAAACAACCCCTCCAAAACACACACACACACCTAAACACCACACCCCAACGCCCCTTTTCATATGTGAATAGCAATCGCTGTGGATACAAAAGCATCAACTGCAACAGAAGACACTCCTTAGTGGTAACAACGATAAATGAAATAAGGCATACGGCTATCCTACTGTGACCTACAATTCGTCATTAACCTTCCAGTCATTCTACAGAAACATTGAAGAAAACTGGGAAGAACATCAGCTCACCAAATACAAGAAATTTCTTATGGCAGAAAACAGCTTTCCTAAAGTTTTTCCCCAAATTTCCCAGATTCTGAGACACAAACATCTTTGACAGCCAGTGTTATCTCCTCCTCCTTCCTTTCACTGATGTTAACTCTCTTTATGATCAACATATACAAGAATGTACCTTACACATGTATTTACACAAACATATGATCTTTTTTAATTGCAAGTAAAATATTCACCTACCAGTTTCTGAACCACTCAAAGCGTTGTCCTAAAACTGGTAAGTATCATACGTGAAACAGAACTGGTCTAAATACATCTCATTGAACCTTTCTCTATAAGGTAAAAGGGAAAAGATGGATGTAAGACAGAATTTACTACAGGTGACCAGGGAAGCTCTTTGACAACCTCAACTTCCTAAAGCATCCACTGACATACACTGCAAATAACAGAAATACACTACTTTTCTCAAAGGAGAAGAAAAAAATGGAAGCATTTAATAATAACAGATTATCAGTTGCAAATGTGCAGCACATAATACAGCTTTCAATCTGTCAACACTCAGAGGCATCACACAGAAATTCAAGGGCAGATGCACCAAAGACCAAGACAGCTCTTAAACTTCCTTCCCTTTTTGTCCCTTTATAATTTTACCTGAAAGTGTTTGCTTTATGAGACCTGAGAGCTGATACAACTGGTTTGTGATTGTCACACAAAGATATTCACCTATTAAGTGGATAGGTATCTTTGAAGGGCAACTTACAGAAGAGACATCTATCTTAATCAATTTTTGCTTCAGAAACTGTTTCTAAAAACACAACTCCTTCATCTCTGAACTTTCACTTGAGCTTTCATCAACTTTCATAAAAGTAAAGCAACTGGGGGGCAAATTACCCCACAGAGTGTCTTATTTAATCTGACCTTTTAAATGGTTGAGCCTTTTCTAGCTGCATTTGCTATTTTTGTGTCTTTATTTGAGTGACCTTTATTTTTTCTGAACCAGCTTTTCAGGCACCTGTTAAACATTTTAGGAAACTACATAAAATAGCATAGAGATAAGTGCAGGAAGGCAGGTGACAAATTCAAATCAGCAGCGTGAATTTAATCCCTGACATTTGACTAAAGATTCAGCTACCTTGTCTAACCTAGTAAAGAACTGCATCTCAACAAGGTTTGTAAGCCTGAACTGAAACATAACAGACAATCATAGATTCATGTAATTGTGGATTTAGGACATGCTGGAAAAAGGATGGGAAACAAAAGGCAACGTGGTATAGCATGAGAAAGTATTCCTTTGAAGAGAGAGGTTAGAAACATAGTAGAACCTTAAAAATGAGTACAGTTTATTTCCATTAGGAATTGGAAGTTTGAAGAGATTAGTTTTTGTCTTTTTACTTACAATAGTCAGGACATAGATATTATATCTAAATATTTGTGAAATTGTTTTTATTAAGAAGGATTTAAGCTTGAGAGCATAAACCTACCCCACTACACCAGTAGCACTTCTCACTGAAAAACATTTTTACTTACACAACAAAAAGAAAAGATCACACAAATTTAAGAAAACAGAATTGAACAGGGAGGGGATCCTGCTGACCATTTTACTGCCCTGTAATCCTTCAAGTGTCTCTCATCTCAAAAGATTAAGTATGTGTCCATACTGCACAAGTGAACAGCAGCAAGCTTCCGCCGGTAAACACTATCACAAGCAGGGAGTAATTTATTTGATTAAAATTCTAGGGCAAAAGAAGAGACGAGCTTTTAATCAGATTTTGCAAGAAAAACCAACTTGTCTATACATTCCTCAAAGACAGGATAAGCAAATAAAATCTGCCACCTGGCACTTACAGATAAGACAGAGCATTTCATTCAGTGGGAGAACACTTAATATTTGATTCAATACAGACAAAGATTGCTTTTAACTCTTGAGAAACAAAGTAATTGGACTTCATTGCAGCCCTTACAAACATATTTAAGAGCTTGCATCTCCAGAAAGTGTTGCTACTCTCCAATATCCTGGTAGCAATATTAGCAGTGGCACCTTCAGAGAACTTCAGCTTGCAAGTCAGACATGGGACAATTCCAGGTCTGTACCACTGAAATGCCTATTTAACAGAGAGATGGGATACTGTGGGCCAGGTGAAGTGTTTTAAAAGAAACCTTACTCAAACTTTAAACTGAGTTGCTGCAAGAGAGGTTCCTATATCTGCTTGCAAAACTAAAGCTTTGTGTCTCTTCCAGTTTCCTGAACTTGTATTCTTCCAGGGTATCTCAAAGTACTTAGAAACCAAGGTGCGACAAATAAAAGACAAGGGCGAGTGCCTTCTCTCCTCCTTCACTGGTAAACAGAGCTGGCCCTCCTCTCCAAATGAATGGTTCAAATACAAGTGCCAGTGTCACTGGGAAGGCAACACATGCCTTCCAACCTCTTATGTTATAGATAAGAAATGCAGGATTAGGCTTCTCCACCTAATTATCCCTAGGAACATATTTGTGAGGGAGAGATTTCTGTCTATGTTATTTACCTCACACCAAAAAAAACCCCTTAGTTAAATCATAGAATAGTTTGGATTGGAAGGACTTTTAAAGCTCATCTAGTCCAACGCCCCTGCAATGAGCAGGGACATCTTCAACTAGATCCGGTTGCTCAGAGCCCCATCCAACCTGGCCTTGAATATTTCCAAGGATGGGTCATCTACCACCTCTCTAGGCAACCTGTTCCGGTGTTTCACCACCTTTATTGTAAAAAAGGTCTTCCTTATATCTCGCCTAAATCTACCTTGTTTTAGTTTAAAACCATTAACCCTTCTTCTATGACAACAGGCCCTGCTAAAAACTTTGTCCCCTTCTTTCCTGTAGGCCCCCTTTAAGTACTGAAAGGCTGCTTTAGGGTCTCCCCAGAGCCTTCACTTCTCCAGGCTGAACAACCCCAGCTCTCTCAGCCTGTCCTCATAGGAGAGGTTTTCCATCTCTTTGATCATCTAAACATGCTCCAATAGCTTGCTAAAAGTTATCTGGGAAGCACAGAATAACATTTCTGCAGGAAAATACAGGGAGGAAGGCGACAAAGGTGATCAGAGAGCTGGAGCACCTCTCCTATGAAGATAGGGCTGAGAGAATTGGGGTTGTTCAGCCTGGAGAAGAGAAGGCTCTGGGGAGACCTTACAGCAGCCTTCCAGTATCTGAAAGGGGGGCCTACAAGAAAGCCGGAGGGGGACTTTTTACAAGGGTGTGGAGTGATAGGATGAGGGGTAATGGCTTCAAACAGGGAGAGGGTAGATGTAGATTAGATTCCAGGAAGAAATTTTTCAGTCTGAGGGTGGTGAGACAATGGAACAGGTTGCCCAGGGAAGCTGTGGATGCCCCATCCCTGGAAGTGTTCAAGGCCAGGTTGGATGGGGCTTTGAGCAACCAGGTCTAGTGGGAGGCGTCCCTGCCCATGGCAGGGGGGTGGTTGGAACTAGGTGATCTTTAAGGTCTCTTCCAACACAAACCATTCTATGATTCTATGAATGTAGTTACATGTACAAAAGTATCAAGTTATACCTAGACATAATACTTAATGTTTTGACATAAAATATTTGTAACACCACTTCCTTCCATCTTCCCCACCCCCCTTTCTTTTTTGCATATGCACTCTGTTCAGTGAAAAGCCTCTAGAAAATAGATTCTTTTTCTATATGGAAGTTTATTCCAAGGTGGAAAGCTCCATTTAAACTTTCTCAGAAAACACATAAGAACCCAAGATTAATAAGAATCACCTATTAAAAAAAAATCATTAAAAGTGAGGAAGCAGCAGTAGATCTATTTGTTTTGCTGGCTAGATGGATACCAACAACATCTAAGGGAATTAAGAATCTCATAAAAAAAAGAGTTAAAACCTCAAGGAAAACAATTACCTGCATTATAGTAATTGGTAATTTTGTCAGTTAGTGGCTTGTATTTGGTGGGTACAATAAGTGGCAATTTTGGTAACCTGCAATTTATTGCCATAGGCACGCAAGAGAAAAACTCAATTCCCAGTCTTGCACAATAGAAATTACAACAGAGATTTATGACAATCCCAGATTTATAACGGCCCCAGATGGTTAACCAAGGTCTGAGAGAGAATAACCTAAGTATTGCATAATCTATCTTTGTAGAGATAGATGAGGGCCGACTCTAGCATAATGAATCCAAACATACAGTAGTTGACGTAACGCCCGAGCCTTTCACACGTAGATGGGTGTTAGTAAGCAGCACTGATTAGCTCACCCTCTAGATAATTTTAGTGCTTTAGTATAGTGGACCAAGTCTAGTGACATCCATGCATTGAAATACAGAAGCTAATTGTCCAGATAGTATGGTTTATCATCTTATGTATAGAGAAACCAGCAGCAAGAGAAAGCAAAGACACTTGTTCAAGGTGACTCACACAGAGGTAGGAGCAGAAGCAAGGATTAGACCCGCACTTAGCCCATCAGGTCAAACCTCTCTAAGCAGGTTGAGTTATTATATGCTTGAGGAGCACAACTACATAAATCTGGGATTTCTCCCCATCTGTGAGTTGCAGGGGACAATACGCATGCCTTTTGTTCTGAGTTGAAGGCTTCCGAAAGAGTTTCTGAAATTCACCTTCTTCCCCTGAAGTTTTTTCATAAAGCACAGAGAAGCACAAGTCTTTGTGGAGTAGTCTTCTCTGGCACATTCCCTTTCCTCCTTCCCCACATGCCATTTCGTGAGAGCTTTTTCTGTTGCTCCCACCATTTCTTCTTGAGGGTATCCCAGTATCAAACCCTCCAATTAGCCAGAATTACTGCCCTGCTGCTTCCAGACCTCTACAGTGCACCAAGTAACGAGCAACCCATACTTCAGGTACCAAGTCTGAAATAAAGAGGTGAGCAGGAGATAAATCCTCAGTTACATCCAGATGATCCTGATACACAAAGCCAGGAAACATAAGCACTATCACAGTTTTCAGCTTGGTGTCTCTATCTTCTCTTGCTCCCCTGGGCTTCATATTGTATGAGGTTATTGGGAACAGAATACCTCAAATATCTTTCTCTAAAAAGGAGTTGGGACAGGTACAGCAAACAGCGGACGTCTATGAAGAAACCAATGCAAGGAAAGGCTGGGAGCTATGAGTCTGAACAGGATTTTAAGAGCCCACAAGTGCACTGCATTAGGTCAAACTCTTAACTGTTCCAAGTACAGTACATTAGATATACAAGGGAAGTGTCTGCCTGGGCCAGGGAGCTGAATCCATATTAAAAGGGATCAAGTAGGAAATGTCTAACTGCACTTCGAATAGCTAATTTAAGGGAGATGAATCTTATCCTTAGGGCCACATTTCGCATCCTTTCTTCCTTCCAAGTAGTACATTGCTTAATCCAAAATGACTATTCGCAAAGTATGTATCTTTGCAAAATGAGCAAGGGTATTACAAGCTGACGCTTTAACTATATAACTCCAGAGCCAGGGACTAGCTTTTATTGTATGCAGAACAGGCTTTGATTGTGCTGTTAGGCACTACTGAATATACAAATATTAACTAGGTAGTAAATAAATGGTCTAAGCAAGCAAAAAATCGCGAACCTAGTATTTGTTTGCTATTGACAAAATGTTGAGTAAGGAAAGAGATTCCTCCTCACACACAACTTTTTGGTTTCTTACTTCTGGTAAACTTTTACACTGTAAAAATGCTGCTATATTCTCATACATACAAAAACACGGGACAGTTGTAAAAAGACCCTTGTTATCATGACTACAATCTTAATAACAGTCAGTTTACAGGAGCCTGGCAATGAGTGAGGTATAATCCCATGGGGCTGATTACAAATGCTCTGTACACTATAGTTTTGATTAAAGCACTGAATTTATAATTGCACAGAACATTGGATTTAATACTGAATAATGACATTGCACATAAAATTTATAGTGCAATTTACAGGTGAACTTTAAAGACCAAAATCAAGATATCATAAAAGAAAAAAGTTTTATTACCTTTTATTACTTAAGAAATTGACCCATAATAGCATTAAGTCAGGCAAGGTGCAAATTACTAAACAGCTATAATCACACCATTGCTATGTCCTAGTAGTAGCTAGATATGAATTAATACATTCATAGTCTTTAAGATATCATTACATCATTTAATCTGATTTCCAATATTTCACCAATCAAAATTTTACCTATTTTCCCTGTAGCATGCCAATAACCAAGATTTGACTATAGTCAACAGGACAAGAAAGCAATAATGATTTAATGCTTGTTTTGGCCCTCCCATGTCTAAACTGTGAACCACTACTACTGCTTTCTATGACCCACTAGTTACACCTTCTACTTAAACCAGGGGCTGATAAAAACTAGAATCCAAAAGGAAGGTCAGTAGGAGGATGTTGTGGTTGTAGCAAGGTGGGTGGAAGAAGCCAAAATTGATCAGGATAACTGTTAATAATGAAAATAAACCAAGCCAAGCAAACCAACCCTCAAAACCCAATGCAAAACAAGCATCAATTCCACTTGTAATAAGGATTAGATTGTTTGTGGACTGTTACAAAGCCTAACTGGCAGAAAGAACATTTGGTATTAATTTGAAGTATTCAGGAAATACACAATCCACACTTCCCCTTGGCAGTTTGTTTCAAAGGTTAATCACTCTTGGCATAAAAATCTGTCTTATTTCTAATTTGAGTTTATGCATCTTCTGCTTCCAGCCATTAGTTCTTGTTATGATTCTTCTATTAGATTAAAATAGCCCATTAGTACATTTTCTCAAGCCTGTCAATCATTTTCTATGGCTCTTTTCCACATTATCTTCAGGTTGTTGTTCCATTAAATACCAACATGAGTTTGTGCAGTGCAGCAGAATCAGTCTCAACATTACTTTTATTACAGAATAACAGAGGTTAAAAAAAAAAATCACCTCTTTACTGCAGACCTTCTATCTGAGTAAAAAACATACAGAAAACATCTGCAAGAGACCATCTCCTGGTGGCAAGGCAGTAGCTACTACTCCTGTATCGTTTCTGCAAACTCTTTTGAAAGTCTATAGTGATATATCTTCCTCAAACCTTCCTTCCAGCTGCCTCAAAACTTCTCCTAACGTGAGAAAACACATCTTTAATTTATTTTATGCCCATTACGTCATGCTTGATGCGTAGTAGAATATGGAAAATACTTAATGCATTCTCTCACTGCAGCTAATTCACATGTACTTGAAAATTATCACCTTGTCTCCCATCTTCTTTATATCCCAGAATCCATTGTCGTCAAGACTTCTCCAAACCTTATGGTTTCCTCAGCTTCCTATCATTTTCTCGGTGAAATTTTCTAGACTTTTTTCCCTTGGTCACAAATTCCATGAAACATGGTGCAAAAAGTTAGAAGTGGTGATTAAGCTAAGGTTTCATCACTACTGATAAAGCAGTAGGTAGGTCTTGTTTCCTTATTTTGCTGAGGATCAGTATCTGTGTAGTCTGTATACCTTTAAGCATGATCACCAATAATACCATGTTATTCCTCAGAAGGCTGCATGTATGACATAAAAGGTAAGCCCAAACATGGTGCACATTTATAAATAAGTTTTATATAAAAGTTAGACAGCATTCAACAATACCCACAGCCAGCATGAAAACTCCATTTAGACACAGTTCTACAGATTGGTGAAAAATGTATTTTTTACATGCGTTGAATTAGTGATGACAGATGTGATAGAATAAATGGATAATGGACTCTGTACATACTATTGTCACATCTCACCTGGCACAAAATCTTTATTTGCCCAAAACAAGGGGGAAAGTTCAGTCTGTTACAACTTCAGTCTTTGTGTGACATACCTCTGCTTTACCTGTTCTTTGATGAAGGATGTACCTTTATGTGGTTTATTCGCTTCAATAACGTTAGGCTGGGATCCTTGTCTGTGTCTGGGCCATCTTAATATTACTACCAATATGATCAAAAATGGCATACCTATGAAGTGTGACCTATGTCATCAGAAGCACATCCAAATGAAATGCAGTGTTATCCATTGCAACAGGTCTACATTAGACATATAAGTTTACAGGTTTTTAGGATAAAATTTCGGATTTTCTAAAGCCTGATTATAGATTTGCTATTTACAATACATACAACACAAGTCTTGTGTGGATAAAAAATTCCACAGTCTAAACAGACGCTGTAATTTTACTTTCCCCCAGTTCTAAAAGTAATTGAGGGAGAGTTTTCCTGTGATATATTTCCTCTATCATCTTCTGTCTTTAATATTATTTTAGATACAAGGTCTTGTCTTTCAATCTTATGTCATTATGAATATTAATAGCAGAAAGACAGTTACTACTTTTCTTATAAAACTCCATTGACATAATGAGCTCTCAATTGAAGTGTAACATATTTTGTATGTTCAAATTTTCAATAAGTACCTGTACTTTGACTGGAAAGAGTTCGCATACATGACTTTTCTTCACAAACACAATTTTATCACATATAACATCTTTTCTTACATGTCCTGCAGTTTAAAGAGGCTAGCTAAAAACTCAAAGCAGCAAACCAAAAGAGACAGACAGGTACAAATATCTAGGAAAGGAATAAAGAACAAAGAAGAAAACTTCATTACAACACTCTACAAACTCATAGTGAACTCGCAACTCAAGGACAGCGCAGCATGGTCTACATAGGTTTAGTAAAACTGGAGTCTTCAAAAAAGGAAGATGAAAGGATTAGATGGATTCTGTACAACAAATCAGGGTTAGACTGGAAGACGTGAAATCCTTCCAATCCGAATTACTCTATGAATGAATAGGTAACAGACTTATTAGTCTGGATAAAGAAAAGGATATGCACCAACTCTCTGCTAAATAATGAATGGCATGGAGGGAAAAGGCATAGAATGATCACCACCTCTTCTGATACAAGAGATAAGGAGTCCCAAATAAAAATTACTAGGTGACAATTTTAAAATAACCAAAAGGAGGTGGTTCATCACATAGCTTGTAGTAAACCCATGGGATTCCTGACCACAGGATGCTGCAAGTTAGTACAAGTTCAAGGAGAGCCTAGGTATCTTCATGGAAGACAAATCCTTTGAGGGTTAAAAAAAATACACAGAGAGCTCTTCTAGCTCGGTTACTTCCCAAGTTATAAATGGTTTGAGGCTGGGAAGGTAATGAAGTATTACTACGCACTTGTCTCTCTCTCAAGCATTTGCACATCCCTCCCAGCCACTATCAGAGACAAGATAGCAGGCTAGATAAATGTTCAGCCTGTCCCAATAAAACCTTTTCATTATATTATCTTCCTTTGTCCTTAGCCAAATCATTGACTTCCAGTGTTTTAACCTGAATTTTGCTCATGAATCTTTCTGCATACCCCTTAATTTGCTCACTTTAAGTGAAAACAACTCCCCCACTAAATCTTGTCTCGACTTTGATCTGCAAGTGAAATGTACTTTCTTGAACCAGGTTTTACAAATCATTAGTATATTTTAACTACATTTCTGAATTTTCTTAGAGACTACTTACCTGCGAATATGAGGGCCTGACAGGTTGTCACAGTATGCTACCTAAAGAGTACATCTACCAAACTCCCACAGTTGTCAAGAAACACTACTCTGGCAGAGCTCACTCTTGCTCTCAGTGGAGTTCATGTCAATCAATAACAGGAGCTGGATCAGGCCCTCAGAGTGAAATGCGACTCTCACTAATGACAGAAAAGTCAAGTTACACCTGCAGTTCTGCCCAGGAGGAAAAGGCTGCTGATGACAAGGAAGCTGAGCTAAGCAGCTCTAGAGTACCATTGCATATCACCAGAATGGACAGTTTTGCTTTGACTGCCTTCAGCGTTTCTTCATCCTGTCTATTGGGTCTTTTCATTTACTGCTATTGACCACAATCTAATGGTGATACCACCTTCAGGCTTTTCCTTCCCTCCACAATATGCCTTCTGCACATGAGAAAAAAACTCCTATGGAAGATGTATTTGGAAAAACTCTCCTTTTAGGTCTCACCTTAAATCTTAACTTTATTGTGGTCATGATGCCTAGAAATTATTCCTGTCTAACACTAGTTAAATAATAATAATAATTCCTGTCTAACACTAGTTAAATAACAATTTAAATGGAATCCATTATTCCATTTTTCTGCCAAGCCCTATGTTTGTGTGATTTATCTACACTGTCTTTCTGATGTGTCCTTTTGTCTCATCGGGAGAGCATCTATATTAGCATTTTCAGTAGATTATGTAGTACAGAGGTGTCTTACTCCTTGCTGTAGTTGAATTGCTACACTTAACATATACTTCAAAAATCAATTTAATCTTCAAATGCTTGCTGGAAGGGATACAGAAATCAGATATTTAATACTATTTGAACATGTTTACGGACAGTTCAATCCATCTCAGCTTCGGGACCTCTTTCCAACTTCAACTTCAGTTTAGCTTTTCAGCTTCAAGACTTTCAAATACTCTGTTAAGACACATGTAGTATTTGAATGGTACTTAGCAATGTTTGAAGGAGCAAAGCACAACTCACAGGGTTTGATACATCAAGTTTCACCTTCTAGCAACACCTAGCTATACTAACCAAGCTCTTAATAATTGGTCTTGACATTAATGTGCTTGTCTTGTCCTTATATGGTTAAAGTTTAGGGTGAAAGTGTGCAAACAGTGGCTAGGGTACTATTTAAATCGAAGTCTTAACTGGCTTTAGGATCTACCTCTCCATTAAAGTCAGCCAACACATGTAAGCAGTGAAAATAGGTTTTACTTAGTTTGCATTAACTAAAATGTCACATTCTATACCATTTTTCCCATTTTATGTTTTGCCTTTGATTTTTTAAGTCCGCCTGAGTTCCAGCAAAAGGAGACTTCCTACCTAATAAAGGGTGGAAAAAAGGAAAAAAAAACCCAAACTCACCAGGAAGAGACATAGCCCTGCGCTAGTAATTCCAAAGTCCAATGAAGACTTGGTTTCTGTTTGAATCCATTCTTAAAGAGTGCAGCAAACTTTTTTTGCTCACAGACCCATGCCTTTCAATATCTTTGAAGGAAGATGACAAAAACATGCTCTGTAAATTTACAGTGAACAAAAAAGTAAACTTTCTTTAGCCTGCACCATAAATTACAGCTATTTTCTGCAGAAAGGTCTAATCTTTTTCCTGGGTCATCTAATTCCATCACCTTTCAGATATCTCTTGTTGATAAGCCTAAGAAGCCTCTCTAACTACCTACAGTTTCCATGATGCTAAGCTATAAATCCAGAAAACTAAATAAAACTGAAGTACTGTAGCTGCAAGCGAGGAGACAATATCATCCACTCAGAAATTTCATATACTCAATTGCACAGAGGTCACATTAAATGCTCTGAGCACAATGGTTCAGGTAGAGGCCTCACACGACTGCTGTAGCAGGCCAGTGGTTATTGTGGGGTTTATCTTTTCAGCAAGCTCTAAGAGACAAATGTCCAGATATTTAAAAACAAGTTGTCATTCTGAATACTGGGAAAACTACCACTTAAAACAAAGCAATCTTTCTAGCAGTCTATCTCCTGTTGCGAAATGTACCCTGGTACAGAACAACATATGTACAAGTAACATGCAGAAAAACAAACTTTGCACTATATTCAGCATCTAAAAACTCCACTTATCAACTGTCTAATTATGAACCAATAGTTTTCTTTGAAACCATGATCTAAGATAGCAGTTTTTGCTGGTAGATATGCATTTACACTAGTGGCATATTTGATTTCAGCTTATAGAGATATTACAGCATTGGAAGATCTTTCTAATGAGTACTATGCCTTTATTAGTCTCTGATTTATTGACTTATGTTCCTGCTATCATGAATGAAAGGTACCACAAAGTCACTTCAAATAGAACAAAATGTGTTATGGAGAAAAAAATGAATAACCAGATATAGAAAGTATAAAACCAGACATATTTATATTCCGTTTTCCACTTCAGAAGACAAAAGTGGTTCAATTTTCCTCTGCATTGTGATGCTTTATAATCAAGTTTATACAGAACAAATACTTTTCCATTCGCAGACAAATCCATATAATGAAACAAAAGGAGGTGCTCATGATTTTGGGGAGCAGAGAATTAGAAACAAGAATTTCTACTAGTAACAATTGCCAGATTTCAGTGTCACATTGAGGCAAACCCAAGAAGAATCAGTGATGACCAGATTTTCAGTAGCCCTTTGCCTGGCAGGAAAGTCATCTGTGCAAATCAAAGATAAATTAATGCTAAAAAAAAGTAATTTAGTTCCATTTTTTTAATAAAACTAAGTGCTAGACAGCTAGAATTTTCTTTCTTTATTTGCAACATCAGCAAGGTAGCCAAACCTTTCAAATGAGGAACTGACACTTCAAACGCAAACAATTCAATCATAATCATACCCTTCTCACATTTTGGGGTCTGGTAGAAGGAACATTTTTAGCACAGTAGATTGCCAACAAGCACGCTTAACAGAGACAGCAAGTTACAAGTGAACACTGCAGAAAAATTATAAAAGTTTTTTGAATCCAATATTTTTCAGTTTGGAATTATTTTTCCCATTGCAGTCATTGGACTGCTTTTGCAATATTACATTAATAAACCAAAACTGTTTGCAGGTTCTTGGCAGTTCTTTTGCATCATGGGGCTTTAATAACACACACGGATTCAATTTAGACTAGAGTGCTAATGCAGTCATTTGGAAGTCTATGGTTTTGAGACTTCAACAGAAGTACATACCCTGAAAGCAACTCATGATGCATATAAAGGTTACAAAAAAACACAGCTGATTTATATGAGGGATGGAAAAACTCTATTTTGTTTTTAACTATTTTACTCATGAGGAAAATTTCCTTTAGACAATGAATAGAACTCTTAAGTAATCATTAAGAAGAATGAGAAACACAAAAGGTAAGGGAAGCAGCTAAAGCCTTAGACAATGTGAATAAAGTACACATTCCAGTTATTTTAATATTATGTAGTATTTGACATAGAACATGTAAAGTCACAACTTTCACTAACTGAACAGTGAAGACAATAGCATTACAGGTGATCATTATAATATCACATTCTGTCTGTTACCTGAAGATAAAAAAGTAGACTATTGAAAATCCCGTTTACTTTTGCAGCACTGTTATAGAATCACAGAACAGTAGGGGTTGGAAGGGACCTTTAGAAATCATCTAGTCCAACCCCTCCTGCCAAAGCAACTTCACCTAGACCAGGCTGGACAGGAATGCATCCAGGCGGGTTTTGAATATCTCCAGAGAAGGAGACTCCACAGCCTCTCTGGGCAGCCTCTTCCAGTGCTCTGTCACCCTCAAAGTAAAGAAGTTTTTCCTCATGTTGAGACGGAATTTCCTGTGTTCCTGTTTGTGCCCGTTCTCCCTTGTCCTGTCTCTGGGCTCCACTGAAGAGAGCCTGGTCCCATCCTCTTGACACTCACTCTCTAGACATTTATAAACATTGATGAGATTTCCTCTCAGCCTTCTCTTCTCCAGGCTAAACAGACCCAGGTCTCTCAGCCTCTCCTCATAAGAGGAATTCTCCATTCTGTTAAATGCTTCAGAGCAATCAGGTAGAGAAGATCAGTTTTAGGATCCCAGAGCACATCTCTAAAGTCATAAATTAGCTAGCTGGACTAACACCTAGTTTCATTGCTACGGTTTTGAATTGCATTGGCTGAACTTTACAAGTTTCTACAATTTTGACTGCTGTTACTCCAGATGCTGGGAAGAAGGGCAATGGTTACCTTCACTTGACAGTGTTCAAGCCACAGCTTTGTCTAAGAGCACCCATATAACCAAGGGCAATCTGAGACCTGGCAGGAGAACACTACTTCCTCCTCCGTTCTGGACTATATAGATCATTATTTTACAGGGGCAATCTCAAGCTCATCAGTGGTAGCCGAGATGTTTACATGCAGCTGCATTACAAATAGTAATATTAAGTAATTTCATGCGGGACATTACTATTCAGCACAGAAAGCCAAATGGTGTGTTCTTATAACCTACACTGCCTTAAGTTACAATGGCTTTAATTGCTCTTGCATTCAGTAATGGAAGATCACATTGATGAAAGAATTAGTCATCAATACTTGGGGAAAAAATTTGTCAGTTCTGAGATTAAGTTACTCAAAACAGTAATTAAAATAATTTTTCTTTCTTAGATGGTTCCAGTGATGGGTACCCTGGAGAGCTTGTAAATAATTGCCTGCTTCATTGGAAAGACTCTCATATTTCTATTACAGCAGATAGTGACCAGGTTATTATTATAAACTACTTTCTTAGTTTCACAACACACACATGAGCTTAATCATGTTTTAATTTATTTAAGCTGGAAGGTTCCTATAGCATGAAAATCACTAGGATAAAATCTCTATTAGATGACACAGCAGAGTATTTTTGTTCCAATAATTTTAACAGCCATTGACACAAGTTTTCCTGTAGTTTCTAATTGTTTTCTATTCTCTAATGTTTAGAGTTGTCCTTTGGAGGGGTTGGGGGGGAGAGAACTCCATTTACTGGAGTAAAAGCACTGCAAAACAGAGTAACAAGTCCCAGTTAGTGAGGGCCTTACTCTGCAATTGCTTATAGTATAGCATAGAATGTTATATACGATCATAACAATTTGTGATTAAGGTTGCCCAAGGAGAGGATGACATGTCTGCAAGGACAGCTAAGGAACATTTATAGTGCAGGACTAGAGCTCATTTTCAAAGATGGGCGAAATCCTGCAAAGCACTTTTATTTTGCACATCAAGTTTTTAAAAGAACAAACTCAACACCACTCTCCTGAAAGATAAATAACTAATCTATCCAAACCATTATTTTTACAGCCTTGATAATTATCTTTTTTGCTCAGTTATGAAAAGTAAACTTGGTATATGTAATTTATTACTTTTAATGTCAGTCTGATGACTTAATAAGGTAGTTTCTCATACTGAGAACAGCAAATTAAGACATTTGTGATTTATTAATTGATGTGTCTTAAATTGCAAATATTTCTGAAGCTAACGCATAGACCAGCACCTCATTATTTTGAATATATTTTGTTAAAGGGCCAAGGTCTTGCCTCTCTCCCCGTGAGGAAATTGCCACTTCATACTGTGCACTTGAATTTATAGAAGCAGTAACTCAAGTGAGCCCAATGTTTCAATTACAGGGCATCATATGAGCATCAAAGTACTTTTTCCTCTTCTCTCAGTTATCGAGGTTTCAGTCTCAATGGATCTGTGACTTGCTCTACATTGCACTTCCTCTTCTCATATTATAAGTTATATTCTTCAAAGTCAAAGTTCCATGTGAACAAAGTATTTCTAGGTCACAGAAATAACTGGGATAAAACACATGCTGTATAGGACAGTTTTACTTGACATAATCAGTCCAAGTCAGGCAAGTCAACAGTATCTGTTCAAAAGGAAATCTATTCACTCATGTTCCCAGAGCTGATAAAGTTGACCTGGACCTAATCAATCTTTATGTCAGCGCCTTTCCCTCACAGAAGAGAAACATAATAATAATTTACTAGCAGATACTGTATACGACACACAACCTTTACATTCTGCTTTAGGATCGCACTCTAATCATCATAGTTATCCTCCTCCTTATCCTTAAGGGTCCCTGCTTGGAAGGACTCCCCTAACTCTTTCCCTCGCTCTGTTTTCTAATAGTCTTCCAATCTGTCCTGTAGAAATAAGACATTAATCTCTTCTCAGTTAGTTTGGGCTATATCTACTGCGTTTTTCAAGATTTGGCATCTGTATCAGGATTGTTTTTTCTCTCCCCCTTAAGCATCTTCAAAAATAAAAACACATGAGGAAAGTAACACCTGCTTTACCCAGATTTTCAGTTTTGTGGTAGTCATGGTGCAGATACTGTACTCACATAAGTCAGTCATATCTTGATGTAGGAAATTCACCAGCTTAGCTGAAAATATCACCTTACATTCACATGTTATCTCATCCCCACCCACCCATGATTTTTCTGCTCAAAGATGCATCTATCTCTTGCTTCAGAGCAATGACTTAAAACTAGGCAGCATAAAAGATAACACCCAAAAAGTGGTTTTTAATCACTTAGGCAACTCCAGAAGTTTACTAGATATATAGTCTTGCTTCTCATAGTCACTGTTCTCACCCATTTACCTCTGCACCAGAACAGAATCCTTAACATTATACTGAATAAAAATGGAGTAGTAATTATTCCGAGGGCCTAGGTTAAGAAACTTGAAACAGAAGGCAGGGGAAACTGTTATTCTAACTACTCAGGGGGAAGCCATTGCAGTAGCAGCCCTCTCTCGTAGGGTTAATTAATACTGGTATCAACAGTATAAATAAAAGCACTTCAAATCAAGTTACCAGCACCTCTCATTTGTTTTCTATTTAACAGCTCACCTGTCATAAAAGGCATTGCTAAGCATCCTAAGTCATACTCTTACCCATACTGACCTGACTTCTTCACATTACTTTGAGTATAGTGTATAGGAAAAAAGCTATGTGCTGTCTGCAATGCGCCAATAAGTACTAGAAGTCTGAGGGGACTTTGCTCTTTTTGATAATGCCATGTTTTCCTCCTTTTTTTTTTGATCTGTTCGCATGGAAATAAGAAGTCCTTTTGTCATTTTTCTCTTGAGGTTTTGAGCTTTAATCCATCTGGAGTTTGGTCTACAGCTTCCATTTTGGAGAAGTAAAAGATTTCACTGCATGCTGGTACTGTACAGCCCCCAATAATAAAAAAAATCCTTCTGGAAAGCATTTTAAACCTTCTGTTAAATAGTAACACTTATCCACAAAGAAGAATATGGACTTGTTGACCTGAATTTGATAGCATCTGTTATCTTGAAGAAGCAGCCATGGAGGTTGCTAGTAGTGGGATGTGTGTCCAGAAAAACAGTAGAATAAGATAGACTGAAAAAAGTAAGTATAGATTACACAAATCATTGAAGGTCAAACATTATATATAGGAGAGTAAGATCAAGTGCTGTATAGCCAATTTACTCTATTTCATCTCCTTTTGCTCTGATCTGTTTAACTTTATGAATTTTACGATTAAGACGTGAAAAATTCTTATTTTAAAATGTACTATTGTATAGCTAGATTAAATAGTATTGACTGGGTTTCTTTAAAATTTGGGTTTGTTTCAGTCAAAATTCAGAGACTAAAAAAATTTTTTTTTTTTTTTTTAAAAAAATCACTGTTGTGGCTTGAAACAAAACATTCAATAACCCTCAGCATAGCAAATCTAACAAAGATCCAAAACAAACACTAACACAACATTTTTTTTCCCAGCAAAGCCTGCTTAGTGTTTTTGAACTCTATTTTTGTTACCAACTGTTAGATTAAGAAAGAAATACTGTGATTATCCTGATATCCTCTGTAAACTGTATAAATTTATAATAGACTATGTAAATAATGAATTAAAGTGATGAAATAAAGTATAACTGCATATTATAATTTCTTTCCTTCATCTGAACACTACTTTAAAACAAGTGTTTCAGATCAAAACATTGTACTCATTCTTTTCATTTTCATTCATGCATTAGGGACAATGGGATATAATTAGAAAGCTGTGACCATTTTTAAACCTTACAATTCTAAGCTACAGTTTTATAACAAAATAGATTTATTTTCTTTAGCAATCTTATCTTTTGTTGCACTGTTAAGCACTTTTCATGCTCAATTTTCATTTTGTTCCCTTAATTTGAGTGTCAGGAAACCTCCATTCATCTCCTATCACACCATATAAGCTGCAATGGATTCCCTGTAAACAACTGTCTGTCCTCTGGGTGCGTGTGCTACTGAGGTTCTGTGATATTTATGAAGTAAACTAACACAGATCTAATAAAAAAAAAAGCCATGAAACCCCATTGTTGTCCGAGATCGTTTCATAGGAGTCTGCTGCATACACATCAAAACCATTCCTTTTGGGTACCAGCATTTTTTATGCGCATAAGAGCAAAAGGAACGGTCTTAGTCAATCAGCCATGCCAAATAATTTTCAGATACTAAAGAAGCTTAATTTCGAAGTCAGCTAGAATTTGACCTTTACCACACATACTGGAAAACCGTTCTAAAAATCTTACTTGTCTGATGGCAAATTTTTCCTGTTTGTATCAGTCCTCATTCTCAGCAGACAGCACACCACCTCACTGTACTCTGGTAACAGGCTTTTTCATGCTTCCAAGTTATTTATGACACCTCATCTTCATACTGGTGTGAATCTCCTGTCTTCTCACACACATTTTTGTTTGCCTTTCTACAACCATTTCACTCCTCCTCTCTATCAACTGTCCTTGGTCTTTGTCTAACTCATCTCCAAGTCCTCTTTCTGGTATTAATTAAATTCTACTTTGTGAGATCTTCTGTCAGGCTTTTACTTCTATATGTTCCTCAGTGCGGGAAGCTTCTTTGAAAACTGTGTTTTCTCCTCTAGCCAGTCTCTTCTTTTGCTTTGCCCTTGACAGCATGCGCTGCGATGGGTTATTGCCCTTCTGCTCTAGAGTTGTGCCCCCTTAATATTTTATTCAGTAAGTATTTGCAAGTCTTCAGATTATCATCTATTCTTTTCCATCTTGTTCCTTAGCTGCAACCACTCGCTACCCCCACCTGCATCTCAACACAGGATAAGGAACCAGACCATAAGGAATATTAGACATTCTATTAATGTAGAATTACAATGCTATGTCTAATATTAGTTGTAATCACATCATGCTTTTCTTTTCACATTAAAGTAGTTACAGCTTGTTTATATGGCACAAGTAATGCTCCTGCTCTGCAATCTCTATGGACACTTAATGGCTTAATGGATGTGGCAAAGGGTAAAAGTCTATTTAGGACTTGTAAGTATTGGGCAATTTTTCATGAGTAACTAGCTTCTCTGAAGTGCCTATTTACACGATAACTCCGCATCTTCTGAGAAGTGAAGGGGAACCTAAGAAAGAAGGCAACTTTATCAGCTGGTGTAATTGTGACCATAAAACTGGCACACCGCTGCACACAGTTAAACCATCTCCACATATATTTGTCTAATCTGCCACACAAAACCTACTATTTTGCCCCAAAATACCTTTCCTCATAGTTTGAATAGACTGTCTGAAACAGTATGTCTTTCACTGCTCCATCATTGCTTTCTCTTTCTTCTCCCTAAGTTTAAAGGGGAAGAAGAAAAAGAATTGCTTTTTAAGTTCAGCAGGAAAGTTACTCTTTTCCTTTACCTACCTGGGTCCTGTCATTGCTGATTCTCTGGTGTTTTAGGCTTTTTGTCTAGTTCAACCTTGTCATACCCAGAAGCCCATTGTTGTGACTAAAAGCAGGTAATCACCTTTACTGCCAAATCACTGAGATATCTAGAGATGCCCACGGCAGGAATGACTGTCAGCCCATATTTTGAGTACATATACAACCCTGACTTCTACTCAACCTAAATATAAATTTGAATTTAATTAAGCACAATCTGAACTATAAGGTGGGAGGGAGCAGACCCCAAACCATCATCCCCTCCCATTGTGGATGTTTCAGTGAACCATCCCAATAAGAACTAGACAAAAACATATTCTACTTGACAAACCAACCATGAAGTCTTTGAACTATGGTATTATTGCTTATGTTTTAGTGTAGTAACTCAGGGAAAGTGTCTACACCCTGACTGTCATGTGTAAATATGTTAAATGACAGGAGGGGAAGCTCAGACTAATTTACATCTTTTGCACGTCTATTAGACTACTGAATTTCTGTTGAGATACAGAGAAAAAAAAAAATGTCCCTTATGCCTTGTAATCTGGACAAAACAAATCACACAGAAGGTGTTCCAGTGTATAAATCTCAAATTATTAGTATTATATTTCTAACTCACTTTAAGAGATCAATTTCCCCCCATTTCCAGAAAGCAAGAACTTCAAACACAATAGTATTTGCACAAGATTAACAATTTAGGGTTATTTCAATACCTTTAATCATGGTGAACAACACTCTGCTTTGCTAGTAGCCTGAGTTACTATTTGCAGAGAAAATTACTAGCCAACAGCAGAAAGAATGGCAGAATTCAGCAGTGAATTTTAATAAAATCCAAATAAAATTTAAAAAAGAGAAGAGAAAGTTATATAGTGTAATTACTATTAGGAATGCTAATATAATAAAATGGTAATACTGTTCTTTTCACTTTTGGTAGATAGCAGCAATTCAACATGCACAGGATTGTTGCATTTGCACTGAACTCTAACCAGATTTGTTGAACCTTTATTGCTGAGAAATTACAGATATTTATTTCCTACAACAAGACTGAGTCCTTAAAAAGCAAAAAGAAGTTATGTCCTGTAAGCCTGGATATCAAGTTACCACCAGAGGTGAAACAGCGTTTTCTCTGCAATAACGGCAGCAGGAATGGGTTTGATGTAGGAGGTTGAATGAAGTTTAAACTGTATGCTTTATTTTTCAAGCTCTGGTTAAAAGTCTTTATGTAAGGTGGAACTGTCAAACTAGCCGATTGTCCTTCCTCAGTTCTTGCTTTTATTAGTTGCAGAAGAACTAAATGGTAGTTCTCAATGGTTACTTGCGTAACATACCTTAATGAGACTGAAGAAATACTATTAGCTAGGAAGAGAGTTATAACTGGAAACTGGTACACCTTAATTGAAAAACAATTACTTGTAGTCACATTACATAGTACATTCCTTGATAAGGGCATAATGAAATATCATATCATTAGCTGACTGCCCTGCAGTGATCCTTAAGACTTCTGTTGAATAGTACGCATCACTTTTATAGAAATTGAGATGGCCACATTTGTGAACATAAATGTGTCACTATGATAAAAAAGTATTATCAAAAACTGAAATCAGCTATGTCAAAACAGAAAACATTCACATTCTAATAATTATTCAGGAAGTTATAGCTTGCAAGCACATTCTTTCCTGCAAATTACTATTTTCAAAATAGGTTATCATCCATATGTGAAGTTCCATATGTTTAAAACTACCAGCAAGCCTAGGATTCTTTCTGATTATGCTGGAAAGGTTTAAAATCCTCCAGTTTTATGCAAGTAACTAAATAGTAAACAGAAAAAACCTTCAGAAAACAGACCTGCCTTGCCATCCTCAAGAAACACAGCTGAAAAAATTAGGTTTTCCTATACCAATGAAAATTTTAGTTTATAAAAATCTGGGAAAGCCGTTATTTACAATTATTTTTTTTTTAAAAAGGTGAAAAGAAAAACATGAAATAATTCCCTCACATTGCTTGTTCTCATTGCATTCAGAAAATGGATGCAAAAGGAAAACCTGAAAATGCCAACATGCAAAATATATACATATTTCTATTTTAAGAGTTGAAGAAAGTGCTAATCTTCACTATCATCTTTCCAAAAGAAGAGGAAACCATGGAAATTGTAACAAGAGGACATTAAATTATAAAATCAAGCACTACAATAAGTGCCATCTTAATCCTACCCCTTTTAAGTAGGTATTATGACACAGACTCATTAGTCAGTCATGTCCTCTTTTTCTCTTTCTTACAAAAGCTGTCCTATCTTTGGGATGCACAGAGAAATGTGGGGAAAAAAGTCAACATGTAAAATTAACATTCTTGCAGTTAGTACTCTTGCGTTTTCTTACTTTCAAATACTTGATTTTTGATTTTTTTTTTTTTTTTTGAAGACGACACAGGACATTAAGCTTTTTAACCAGGAAATCCATCAAGGATGCACTTAAATGTAAGAGCTTAGAATTGATAACATCAGCTTTAAAGAGTCACCTTCCCTCGAGAAATCCTGTAGCTAGCAAACCAAAGACTAGTATTAAGGACAGTCACCAAAGAAGGTTCTTTACCAGATCACCTTTGGGTAGGTGAAAACTGAACTAGCTCTTCATGGGTTAGTTGCAACTTCATAGTGAAATAAAGTCGTGCAAACGCAGCTACCCTGCCAGTAGCAAAAATGCAAAGTACCATGGTTACTACCTTGCCCTGTGCATATTCTAGGGTACACAGAGGGAGGGAAACAAGCATCATTGCCAGCAATATCTTTTTGCAGGCCTTGACCGACCAATAATGCCTCCGGAGTAATGTCTCCAGGGCCTGTTTAACACGCTTGCCCCATCTCTCTGTAGCTAAAGCAAGCAACAGAGAACAAAAGGGTAGAAGCAGCATACCAAAGCCATGGCACGCTAACAGGCTGCTTTGGAAGTCCACAGAGCCCTAATTAACCAGCACGGTCCAAGCAACACCAACACCAGCTTGCTAGTGGTGCACATTTGCAGTGTTATTCTGCAGGCTCTTTACCGATCAGTTACAAATATGTAGAGGTCACTCTGGCAGAAGGTGGTCTCACATGCATGCATGAGGAGAGGGAGGAGCAGGCACGATGAACTGGACCTACTAGTATAACTTGAAATGTTACTTATTAGTTCTGCAAGGTTTATTTGGCTGTTTTTACCCTTTAAGCGGTGCTGCACTGGCGAGGCATGCAAGGCCAGGATCCTGCATAGCTCCGATATGCTCAAGATTGCTCAAGCTTGTATTCTTTACTGATGGCAATTGTAATGCATTACTAAGTCAATTGATGCTACCATCAGCAAGATTCATTTGCATATCATTCTTTCAAGGACCCCACTGATTTTCTGCTGTTGCAGATGACGAAGCTGCACTCGTACCACAGTTGGGCCAAGCACAAAATACAGTTATATGCTAAGCAGTTGGATGAGGGTGACTGAATGAGCACCTGAAAGGCTGAAGGCAAGAAGGCACTAGCTCCCAGTTTTGATGCAACGGCTCAAAATGTTACTTGTAACTCTCACTGGCTACCTATTGTTAGCCCAGCTAAAAGTGGGTGTTTTCATAAGGCACATACCCTGCACACTGATTATTTTCTTTACTGATTTGTCCAACTGGAAATCAACACAACTAGCAATATCAGCCTGGCTGCAAGAGTGGACACCGTACATGCACATTTCCAATAATGTGATTTGCATTGTGTATGTAGATCTTAACTTCTGCATTACCATGGTATATACTATATCTGCATGGTACAAGAGTTTAAGGCCACACTTATTTTAAATTTATGGGATGCCGTGAAGTGTAGTATTTGCAGAGTGTGTGTGCCTGTATAACTTTACAGGCTTCAGGCAAGTATAGATGTGCTGTTTAGCGAGCATTACATCAGAATTCTCATAAAATTAATTTCTACGGGTAATTTGATATTCTTCCAAGACTTTACTAAAAGCCTTTGGCTTAACCACATCTGTGAATTTCTTCATAGATACACCAAAGACAGCCCTCTAATAAAAGCAAAACTAAGCACTTAATATATTAAAATATCAAGGAAAAGGAAGTTCCAAGCAGACCAGCTTATCACTAGTGATAATACCGTCTCATGGTAATCACTGTTTAAGATGAACATTCAAATGAAATTTCATGTACAGGCAACTTTAATGCCAGCAACTTCGCATCTCTAGCCTGGTGACAACAGTCTGCCTTCCCTTCTCCAATTTCTTCCTTCACATGTGCTGCAAGAAGGTGGAAGGGTTGTCTGTCTCCGTATGCACCCTGTGGTCAGCAATGGCTTAGATCCTACACTGTCTGCCGCCTAGAGCAAGGCGAGCAGAGAGCCTCATGCGGGCAGAGATCCTTGAGCACCAGCACAGGCCACTCCAGGGCTCTGCATCCCAACCACCAGCTGCCCAGCAGGTTATTTCCAGCTGTCACTATCCTCCAGGGAATAACTAAAGTTTGTGGGCATTCCTCAAGCCAGCTACCAAATCGCAGTTCCTGAGTACCTCTGCAGTTTGGCACACTAGAAATCGTCTTGAAACCCAGGGCAACAGAAATAACATCTGCAGTCTAGCATTATCTGCAAGGAAAATGAGACCGAACAAAGTGACATGGTGTGCTATCCAGCTGCCAGAGAAGCAGGTGGAGAGGCTGGAAAATGCTGGCACAGAGTGGGAGAAACATCACCAAATGTGTCTTTAAAGTTGAACTGTGTTCTGCTGGGATCAAGACAAAAACCAAGTGTCTCAACTCTTCTTGAAATAAGCCTAACACTTCCTTTTTTATGCTAAGTGCAGTACAAACTAGAGAGGTGAGCACAAACGCACTGGTAATTTGGCACTTTTCTTATGTGATAGATCAAGAAACATAGAAAGGAACATTTTTCAGAATCAAGTTTCACATTTCATTCCTTTTAAAAAAAATAATTGGAAGATGGAAACAACACATTTTCTAAGAATTTTCTTAACGAGAAAGATAAATTTCCCTGCTGCAGAGGAAAAAAAAAAACTCTAGGGCCATCTGCAGCATTGTTTAATGATATACTCTGAAATGGAACTACTTAAATGCAAAAGCAAGTGGGGGAGTGGGGGAGGAGGGAAGTTGGCCCCTCAGAGAGATAAAGAACGAGTGACAAAAAGACAAGATATGACATTTTCTTACTATGTTCAATTATAGGTGACCACTAGAGAGTGTCCAGAGCTGCAGAAGCATTTGACACAAACTATTGGTTTACAAAGTGACCTTTAACTTTGGATTTTTTTTTTCTCCCCCTAAAGGCAGTGCTTGGAAAAGTTAGTTACTTACCTAGGTACAGCATGAGCTTTCTGGGAGCAGTGTACCTGCAAAAGGCTTTGTTCATTGTGGTAGCTACAAATGCAAAAAGGCCTTAAAAATATATATAAGCCTGAAGAAATCAAGCAGTGGTTAAACCGTGGATCTTTTTAAATGCATCATAATAAATCCCAGGTGTGAGTTTCACAAGGAAAATATTTTACATTAACATGTTTATTCTATGTATGACCTTACAGAGAAAGAGGTTCATCTCCATTCTAAATAATACCATATATAAATAATTCACATAAATAATTCATATGTTTAATTTTAGACTACACTGAAGTGAATGCCACAGTCCACCTCAAGAGCTGGTGCACAACAATAACACGAATAAACTGTGGATAATGCCAAGAATCCACATCTACCTGTAAGCTCCATTAAAAAAAGAAAAAAGATGTTGGGGTTTTTTGGGTTTGTTTTCTTGTGTGTGTTTTTTTTTTTTTTTAAATTAGGGAATTACAGAAGGCACTACGCTACATCAAGCTCCTTGTCTGGCATTCCCAAGGCTCCTATACATGGTGAAAGCAATGCTAGCAGAGTTCCCCCGCCAAAAATTCCCACCAAAAGGACTGGGAGATCCAAAGTAATTATTTTTCCATGGACAACATGACATCCTGAAGATCTCAAGGAATTTGTTGTATAGCTATATAGCTTTGCCACTGAAAAGAAAAACCTTACATCTCCTCATGTCATGACAAAGTAGAGTTGATTTACATGGAGGGATCACTCTAAGCTCTTCCAAGTTTTATAGCAGAAGGAATCAATCAGAAAAAAAAAAACATTGTGTAGAAGCGCACATGTATTTGATACCAAGCATTCTGTAACAGTGTCTATTAGAACAACTCAGGAGAAAGAAGGTCTCAATGTCCTGCTTTTAACTTTATAAATATTTTATTGTTCTTTCTAAAAGCATGACTTTTGTATTTGGGACAACTATATATTTTACCTGAAAAATATGAAAACCAGATAGTTACTGGAGAATTACAAAATGGTTATTCATATGCTTAGTTAAACATATAAGTAACAACTTGCAATAGTTAAAGTGTTTGTGTTGAAATCTACTGTTGATATCCCTATAGGAATTGTTCACAGGCTAACAGGAATCAAAGCGCTGATCATAAAGCCAAATTTCTAAACTGATTGTCACCTTTCAAGTTTGCTGTGTAAGCTTAAAACTTGAAAGAATTTCTGGCGAAAAAGAATTTATTCCTACTGTCACCATTAATAGTGGTCAAATAAAGTGACAGCCAGTGTAATCCAGTCTCTTAAGAGAAGAAAACTCATTGGTTTTGAGCAAGAAGGAAGCACAGAAAATTTCAGTCTGAAATTGCAAGATGCCAACAGCTCTGAAAATCCTGGTGGGGTGAGGGGAGCCCAGGACATCAGACTTAGCACTAATAGTTGTATCAGGGCACCAGGAAAAAAATAGGGATATCCACACGCTGTATTACTGCAGTCTTCACATGTACAATAACAATCACTAATTAGCATTCTGATAAATGTCACACCCCTCTAATTGGGACTCCTGCCAGAGAGCAGATTCACCACAGCATATTGGCATGGCTCTAAACAATAGATAAACGTTACACCTGCCTACAAAAGACCTTAATTATAAGCCTGTACTAGGGACAGCACTGAATTATCGCTACTTGTCCACAAGGGAAGAAAAACCTGGTGATATGATCTAATAGGTTGGAACATGGTTTGATATAATGGATCTGGCTTTAATTTTCCTGACACAGAGTGTTGAAGGTAAAGTGATTTACAAAATGGATAGCACCTGCCGAATAACTGTTCCTGTTTATCAAAAGCGTTAAGTAAGAAGTCTTGCATTAGTACAGGTTAAATACAGAAACGTCTGAGTTTAAGGGGTCTGGCCTCTCAAGTGGTACCAAACTCAGTGTTAGGGGCCAAGGCTTTACATACTAAGTTAGGGAAGAGCTAGTACAGGTTTTTGAGGTGGCTAAGTGTGGCAAGGACTTCAAACTAGTCAATGTAAAATGCTATGCTAACAATGTCTGTGAACTACTTCCCTTCCCTGGGCCACCAAGCCCTGAACTGGGCGCACGCTGTGCCTGCTTCTGAGCTGCTCCAACACCAAATCCTCCCCAGGAGTCGAGGCAGAACTGTTCACAAGAATCTGATTGATTTTTCCTCTCAACTGTGTGCTGGTTCTGGTAACACCAACAGTGGTTCCCTTATTATGTTAAGGAGGAGTTATTACTCTAAATTCAGGAAACTGGAGACCAAGTTTAGTTTCTCTTCTAGAGCCAGAAAGAGCATGAGGCTATTGATGCTCTGTCATACCAAGCAGTGTGCTCAGCTTAGGGGAGGGGGAACGTTCTGTTCTTTTTCCAATTTACTTTATATATATATATATATATATACACACACACATATTTATAGCTATATATTTACACACAATATATAGATTGTGAACACTGAATGTTTGGTAAAGAGTAAAAACAGTTTACAGAGCAGTGTCCAGAATTCCTCACCTCCCAACTGAATGCTTTTGTCCCTAGATTGCACACCCCTTATTGCTTCTTTCTGAAGGGCTTGGCATGCAGCTGTGTGGTAGATACCATAAGGTACAGTTCTGAATTAGCTGTACCACCTTTTGCTGTCAGGAAGCATTTAAGATGTTTTTGTATCCGGTGATCAAAGAAAATATTTTTCACTTCCTGATCTCTATAGCTGTACCTTCCAGAGGGTGCTGTAAGCACCAGGAGAAATATTATACATTTCTTAATAAGTATTAAGACATTATTTCCAATTCTGTGACTTAATTATTCCTCAGTATCTTTTTTGACTACCAAGAAAGAGATCTAAACCAACAATTTGCCCATATATTTTTGTTTCAATACCTGCTACTGTCTTTCTGTATACTAAATATCTCCAAGTAGACTGTAGTAAAGACATTGATAATAATGCTAAGCTAGAAAATGAACAGCTTTGGAAGCAAGTAGGAACATATGTAAATATAGAAAAAGACAGCAAGTTCCCAAAATAGTTATCAAATTATAAAAGCAAGTAACCAGCTCTTTCTTCTGTTAACTGCAGCTTCCCTTGTCCTGCCTGAGTGCATTAGTTAGTAAGCCTCAAACAATATCTAGGGACTTGGGGAATGTAACTAACCTACAACTAGGTCATAATAGAAATAAAATTAAAAAAAAAAAAAACAAAAAACACAGCCACAATGTGTCCACTAGAGTAAATAAATTTCAGGCTATTTTATTTTAAAGATGATTTAGGGTTTAGTTCTCAGGTAAAACTGCACAATTGCAATGGTCTCTGATTTTCTGAATAAAAACACTTGGGATCCAACAGATCACTTTCTAAAGGCTTAAAGCTTTGGATGTTTCCCCCCCCCTCCCATGACTCTTCAGTTGAAGTTTGTCCACTGAACTTGAGCAGAGTTAGAGCCCTGCAGAATGGCGAAAGGCTGGAGAAACACACAGTGACATGCTCCTTGAGGCTTTACATGCTTCTCCATGGAAGTGTAATTGGGAGACATTGAAATAACCACAAATCCCCTCAGATTTTTCACAGGTTCTGTCAAAAGATTGGGAAAAACCTCTGACTGACCAAAAGGCCACTGCTATTGCAGCACTGAAGCAGCACCTTGCAGCTTTATAGACAGAAAGGCTTATCAAAAGGATGAGAAAAACCATTCTATTTAAAGGCGATTCCTCATCGATCTTTCATGAGATGGCGAAGATACTTTTCTCAAAACAAGTCTTTGGGACTAGGTCACAGGAAAGGTCCTAGTAATATTCTTTGGAGACTCATCTCTAGTGCTTTTTCACAAATAAGACAATTGAAAACTAAGAAAACCCACAGACTTTCTTACCCTGTTATATTCATGAATCAAAAATGGACAATACTAATTTGTAGTGGTTGACAAAGTGTAATTTTTCTAATAGAGATCTTTGCGGAGTTAGTCTCTGTCTACGGAGGCAACACATGACCTTGGCTTAAATTCAGAACTAGAAGGATGTGACGGCGTGCTCCCTGCCCTCACCCAACCTGACCTTTATCTCCCATAAAGCTGCCCAAGCAATAACCACCCATGCTGGTTACAATGGGTGCATCTAGTTGTGATGGCTGCATCTGGCTCAAAGTGGTTTTGAGGAGACAGATAACAACATAATAGCCAAGGGCTAAATTGAGCAATGTGCCCAACTAACCACAACACTGGTACTGTTGTCGATACGCAAATATAAGTCATACCTTTACCAATAGTGAGCAACCCAAGAGTCCTTTGAGCTCTCCTGCACAATAGTGACGTGCATACCAGGATCTCCCCTCAAGTAGAGAGGCCTCTCAAGGTTATTTCTCAAGATTCAGAGATTCCTTGCTGCAACAGATCCTCAGCAAGTGACTAAACTTTGCTAAACTCTGAAACTTCACCAAGATTATAACTTAGAGTGGCTGCTTTAGACATAAACTGTTCCCCAAGTCTGGGACTAGGATTAGATCCAGCTGCACCTGCTCGGAGAAGGAGTTTAGAAAGCAAAGGAGTCCTGTCTGAACCTCGACTCAACGGGACGGTCTCCCTGACAGTTTTGTCCGACCCTGTCCTCTATGCAGTAAATAACCAAACGTACCTGGCCATTGAATCTTGTTAAGTCACTGTCGTGTTTACTATCAAACTTTGTTAAATTGCTGTTTTATATCAATAAATGTATTACTGCTTCTCTCAAGAATGAAGTGTATCACTCTCCATTTGTGACAAAAGAAGATATAGTAATTCTCACTGAAGAGTTGTGTATTCAGTCCAAACCCAAACTAATAGTTCAAATTTGATTATGAATACATATTGAAAACCCTATAGAAGTCTACTAGGAAAGGAATTCTCATTTTAAAAGGAACTGTCAATCTGCAGTCCTTTTCAGAAAAATGACAGTGTGAAAATGACAACTTTCAACTCTCTTCACAGGCAATCATTCTCTCATCATCTGACTTCAGGTCAAATAAAAGGTGATACATTTTCCTCCTCTTTGTCCTACAGGATTAGCACAGATTGAATAATCTGTGTGCTATTTCTATACCTAACTGGCAGAACAGTCACTAAGTACTAATCAATTACACTTTGCAAACGTATTGTGAAGTGGGTTTAAATTAGCTTGCAGAGCTCCATTTCCAGTGATCAAATGGATGCTAGAAAGACGTAATCATAATTGTACCCATAACTGTTTACAGAGCTGTGAGTTAGTTTGCAGGATGAATACTTTCTAAATTAACTGTACTCATTTAATAGGAATAGACATAGTTGATAGTTATTTAAGTCAGTTAATAGCTAATTAACTCAGTCAATAGACAGATGTATCTAGAATAGATATCTTTCTATCAAATAAGCCAATGACAATGATATTTCAACTGTAAGTCTGCTTTCAAAAGAAAACTCGCCTTTACTACCATTGTCAATATTTAGGTCCTGAATGAAACAACGACCTTAAAATGCAATTCTGTAGCCATTGATCCTGAAAGGTACTGCACAGTCCCAATTCCAGGAGGAATTAAAGGCATCTGAGTAAAATAAAGGATCAGCAAATAACATATAGGCAATTGTACCTCATGGTTTGGGGTTCATTCTATAGATCAGAAGGTTTCTGAAAAATTTTGCATCAGAGAGGCGCAACAGACAGAAGAACCAAGCAGCAGCCAAAGTCAAAATTGGTAAAATCGCATGATCCTCTTCTAAATGGTTTTTGTTGCAAGAAAAAACAACAGTTGATTTATTTTATTTAGAAAACATGCTGGAACTGATTGAACAGGAGTGTTTTGAACATACAAGACATAACGATGCTGAGGTTTTTTCTCCCCTTTTGGAGAGTCCAGCAAAACATTATTTTGCAGGTGCATTCTTCGGGTTTACCTTCCTTTACGAGGTCACCTTTTATAATCACCAATAACTGCAATTTTGCAAGTGCCCCACCTATAGAAGTATTCAGAACTGTACAGGCTTTAACCTTGGCACAGCTTTTGCTGCCGAGTTTCTTGCTAAAGAAAAAGACTTTCATAAGCTGCCTTCCTCCAAGCTACGTTTAACTGTGATCATTGGCCTGATTTAAGGATGCAGAGGCTAGACAACCATTTCATGCAGAATTATGCCTTCAGCCAGTAAACTGAACATACTGGACACCACAGGTGTAATAAGCTAGGTACCTACGTTATCCATCCCTGCCCTGACCCTCAGGTGCATTCACACTGTGTAGTCGTATTACCTTCAAAACTGTGTCTCTGATGTAGAGGCCTCTGAACACAGCAGATCAGGGCCACATGCTCTCTTACAGCAGGTCCCACATGTTCATGTTGAAGTGCCAAGAGTGCTTCAAATCTACAGGAGAGGAAGACGTAGGATTCAGAGGCAGCTCTGGCTGCCAATGAGACAGGTTGAACCGGAGCAGCATCCAAGAAACCGTGAAGACCACTTGTGATACTGAACACAAAACAGAAGGAGACTGCTGCCTTGCAAGCACTCTGAATGGAAGTGCAATCATGAAAAACAATAGCTTGAGGAAAATACTTAATTACAAAATTGAGACTCTACCTCACATTTTGCTTTCCTCACAGTAATAAGCGTGTCTAACATCTACATGATTCTCAGGCCTTACAATGGCCACGTACCATGAATTCATCTGTATAGCTTGACTGTGGCTAACCTGAGCTACAGGGTAACATTCAGCCACATTGCACAGAGCTCAGGACAAGATAAAAGACTTACCTGGGAAGCATCTTGCTGTGATTAATCTGCTTCTGAGATCTGACCTAACCAAGTGATATTTACTGAAATAATGTTTACTGACCCGGAGTCATTACTTGGCCTATAAGCTTTGAAGTGCTGCCTGCCTTTATGTTCAGAAGATGAAGGTGGTATCTGGTGCTTGACCACACCAATACTCGCACATAGCACCCAGATAAGTTAGCTCAGAGAAACTAGTACAGGATATTGACATTTGTGGTCTAAATTAAAGCATAGAGATGTTACAGAAGTTGGGGGAGAAATATACTAAAATGATGTTAGAAAGATTATAATCAATGTATAGAAATACTATATAAGGCCATAATTCTTATAATACAGACAATTACATTATTCTCTTGCTCTGATCTGTAGTACTGGAGTCAGTCCCAACCTTGTGCTTCACTAACACTGTCTTCTCCTAACCTGGTACTAGACCCAGACTATGAACAGTTACAGGGGAAAGAATTAATTGTTAGATGGATAAGTCAAGGCTCCCCAGCAATCCACAGCACAATGAGCAAGCAGAAGTTGCGTTACTCTCACATTGTATCCTAAGCCTGGTTAGTGATAACAGCCACCATAAAGGAAAGTTATAGTGCCTTCATGCTAACTTACCCTAAAGACAGTTTTGATCCCAAAACAGCCTGGGGCTGAGAGGGCACAAAGATTGTGTAATGCTAAAAGCTACTTTATCCTCTACTCTCTAAAGTTTTATCACGCTGTTCTGGAAAAGGCAGGGCAAACTTCTAAGGCTTTTTTTGTTTTGTTTTCTTTTTTCTTCAGTGACTGGGATAAAACTGTCATTGCACAATACAAATAGGCAAGAACAGCATTCCATACTTTTCTAGGAGCCCAAAATTCACATGGCTCCAAGCAGCAGAGGTAGAAAGACAGCACACCAGAATTAAGTACCAGATATACCCTGGCAGTCAAAGTTGACTTGATAAAGCTCTTTACATCTGTCAATATATCATGCTCCTTGCAAGTGAGCATAAAGAAAAGCTTTTAGATATTATAGTAGCACCTGCAGCAAAAAGTTATCCTCAAAGTATGACTCACCTTCACAGCTCCATTCATAACACAGCTAGCACCTGCTTCTCAAGTGCGTGGCTTTGAGAAAAGCACACGCAGCTGAGCAGAATCAGATTCACTACACAGCCTGCAGTCAGCAGAGGGCAGTGGAAAGTATTTTCTTCTTAGAAACTTTGTTTCTAAATGTAATGCTTCTATTATCCTCTGCATTTAGAAACATTTTGTGATGCTCTGTCCCGATACTGATCTCCCACGGTTTTATACTGAACTGGGTAGAAAAGCTTCACGTTTTTTGTTTTGTCTTATGCCTTCAGGCTTTTGGAAGGTATTACTCCCTCACCCCTCCTTGATTTTAAATTCTGTTTCATAATAATAGATATCCTGGATAAGAAACCCACTCAAGTATTTACTTCACCACGTACTAAGTAATCTGATTTTAAAAGGTACAAAGCTTTTGATATAAAACAATTCAAGGCTCCTCAGCAATCCATGGCAAGCAATTTCCCCAATTTGACATTATCACAGTACCTCTACATGCAGCAGCAGAGAGAGTACCAGTTTAGAGAGGCCAAGGGTTGTCATCAGCACAGGCACTGCTTGAGCTAAAGTCTCCTCCCAGCTAGAACCACAACTGCTAATTAAAATAGACTAGTTCATCATGCTAGGAAATACTTATAGAACATTTTTTCCATGTTATTTGGCCAAATTAGCTAGCTACATTTAGTAAATTCAATTTTAAAAAAAAGGACAAATTAAAAAATAGAGCAGTAGTATTGCCTAATCCACAATTCCCGTCTCCACTGCATGACAGCACATAACAATCTGAAACCATTTTTCTTCAAGCTCCCTCATCATACTCCACATTGATAGATCATTACCAGAAGTTACCAGATTTTTAGGTTTTTTTTTAAGCAAGTAAATGGTTAAAAGGCAAAAAAACAATTCACTTCGCAGCATCCTCATACCATATTGACCTAATTTCCAATAAATATCCTTTTCTTCCCAAAATGTTTTTTGAACATTTTGAGAAGAACAGAATATTGCTACAGCAAAGGTAAATTAAAGATTTGCAGCTAGTTAGTTCTTTCTAAAGTAGAAACATACACAGACAGAATGGCCAGAGCCACCACAAACCAACCTGCACCACAGGAAAGAACAGCAACAGCTAAGGGCACTTTGGTTTCTCAGACTTAGAGTTACTGTACAGTAAGAAGGCTATATTAAATGCAGGCGTCTGCTTTCTGATAAGCATATAGCATCTCTTTTATCAGAGGACCATTAACCTTGACTTTATTCATAAGTTGTAGAGGGGCCAAAGAAGGGAAGACAGGCAGGGAGGGAAGGCAGATGTGCTTTGATGGGGAATAAAGCTACCATCAGCATCTTCTTAGTGTTACTTTTAAGGTCTTCAGTTTATTTGTAAGCTTTTATCCTGTTTCTAGTTCCCAAACGCCTAAAGACTTATGAAAACATGAAAAGACATTTGGTATTCAAATTCCTGTGTTAATATTGGCATACTCATTTCTGTCTGCAAATGTCTTGTAAAACACATGAAATGAGGAAAAAAAAAAAAAGCAGCATTGTGCCCAAAACCAGATGCCATTCCTGTATCTTATAATATTTAGAGCCTACACAGCTAAAGTAGTCATAATTAAGAGAGAAAAACTATACTTGTCCTGGTTTGAGGTAAAACAGGACCGATTTTGTTCAGTAACTTTACTTTTTAGCTAGGCCTCTTCTAACTGCTGAAATTNTGATTGGGCCAATCTGGCCCAAACCACAACAGTCCTGTATTTTATAATATTTAGAGCCTGCACAACTAAAGCAGTCATAATTAAGAGAGAAAAACTATACTATGAGAAGCCTACTCCTTTTACTAATCGTTCCTGATGACAGGAAAGTGTCCAGCAGTTTTCAGCCAGCACCACATGGTGCTAAACCTTCTACTGTATGGACTATGGATTGCTCTTACATTATTATACTATTACCTGCTTGCTATAAACCCCAAATGCAAAGGCAAGCTCTACAGCGTTTTTATTTTTCCTCTAGCTTTTTTCTTGATATCAAGATAGAAAAATTACACCGTGCCTTGCTAAAATGTAGTCTCATTTCTTTAAATTCCATGTGTTATCAGGAGTACATGGAGATAATTTTATGTAAATTGTCATATCTTGGGTTAGGGGCAAAGACAAATGCAGTTTCATTTATAATTATCATAAACTCCTGATACCCCAATTTATTTCAGAAACACAAAGCAACATCAAGAGCTTGCCTACCTACTTTCCTGAGGTTTTGTAGGTTGTTCTTTTTGGGTATTTCAGTGTTTGCTTTTTTTAAAATATTTGTATATAAAATTGACATTTGTCAGAACAACACAAATAGCATCTTACAAAAAAAAAAGCTCTGTGAGGGTATCAGTTGCTGACAAGTAAACACAGACTATGAAGTCTAATCTTTGGAGCAGTGTTATACCTCAGTGGGGACCACTGTTGTCTCCTCAGCAGCACAGCAAAAAGCCAAAATTAATTCAGCCTAACCTTTTGAAGTTAAGCAGATAGAGACAAACAGCTCAAAACTACCTTAATCCTGCCAAGTATCAATGTTTCCACTAGTCACCTCAACATCACGATTTGTTTTCTAGGCGTACCCACAAATGCCTGTGACCTGATTACTCAGCATCTAGTTATGAGATCCTTGAAAGTCTTTTCATCAGGAAGGGGAATAAAAAAAGCTTTGGCATCCTAAGAGCAAAGTTAAAATTAGTAAAACGCACCCAATAATGTTAAGGCTGCTTACAGACACAAGGCATAGAACATAAAGACGAAGGGACTGCAGACAATCCACCCCATTCTCCATGTCCTTTCCACTACCATGTGCCTTATGCTCCCTTTGAGCAGTTATCAGCAGTCTGATCAGCATTTCGCTTAACTTTACCAAAATCTGACCTTGCTTATTTTATATCAATTCTCTATGGCAGTCCTGCAGCTTGTGAAGCAGCTCCAGCCAGATATCATGCTAGCTGAGGGATTTGAAGAATATACATCATACCCGATGCGTTTGCCCTATTCTGAAAGAGGGTGTAGGCACTCACCTGCCAAGGGGATTCAGAATTACAGCTCCAGAGTTGAGCTTGCAACCCCATGAAAGAGCTTAGAAATGTCCCCAGTCAGTGCTTATTTATCAAAACTTGCCATTTCCCATGCCTAAAAAGCCTAGAGATTTTGTCTTACTAAAGTTTAGACTATTGTGTCTTCAATGCCAGGGTTCCTACAGCCATATAGCAATATTCTAACTTTAGTACAGGAAGGGAGAGGGAGTATTGGTCCCAAAATCAAGGTTTTAATGAATTCCAGCTGCTGGCAAGACTATTTAAAGCCAGCTGTTGCAAAGTGTAAGTTTGTGGCATTGAATTTATCCATGAAGTCAGCAAAACTTAAAGACTTGGACTTTTTTTTTTCCTTTTGCCTTAACTATTCTTCATATGCTGCTAGTCAGAAGACAACTATCAAAAAAAAAAAAGGAAAAGATTTTAAAGTTACATAGGTTGTTCAGGCTGTTTAAATCCACAGGAAAGTGCACCTGAACATTTTTCACTACTCTAAGAATTCTTGTGCCCAAAGTTGCTGAGCATTAACTGCTTTCAAGCTCATGGAGTTTACACAACCATTCACAACTGCACATAATGTTTCTCATACTGAAAAAAGGCACTTTTTCATACAAGTATTTTCCACTCTAGCTTTAAATTTAAAAGCTGCTTTTGTTAGGTCCTGTCATGCTACAGATGTCAGATTTTCTCCATTTCCAAGCATCTGTAGGGTCTTCACATGTCTGAGTAGGCAAAAGAGTCTCTCAACAGATCTTCATATTTCAGGTAAGGCTGAGGGGGGAAAAAACCCAGCAGGTTTACCCTTCCCAAATGGTGTAAGTCCTCAATTTTCATGGCAGCAGCATTTGACATTGCCTTTTATGGGGCATTCTTTGGGGGCTCTGCTATATAGGAACCTAGCTTGGTTTTCCTGCAAGTAAGGGATAATCTCCTAATGCACAGTCTCTGCAAAATCATCCTATTTATCCCAGGAACAGTAGCAAAATTTAAGAGTTTAAATATGGCAACACATAAGTACATCTCTATAAACTCTAGAGTTTCACAGCTACACAGCTCTCACTGGGAATACTCTTGCCTTTCAGGTTATGAACTGCCTACTGTGGCCAAACTGTACAGCTCTGAAAGGCTTTGTGTTATGGATTATGACAAGCCTAGGATATGACCTGTAGACAGCAATATGAGAATTCAGTAAGGCTCAGGCTTATGGGTTTGGGGCTTTTTTTTGTATTCCTCAACTCTTCCTACTTCATAGGGAAAATACAGTATATAAAATTAATCTGACCCAATGTTATATCATCTACTGAAAAGTGCCTGTACAGGGATATATAATACAGGATTAGTCAGAATGGCTTTCATACCCTTGCTGTAAAAATGCTAAAATATTGAGACTGTTGTAAAGCAATTATTATGTGAGTTACAGAACTATTTGGCATTGGCTCTTTCCTTTGTTCTTGACTTGCCTTATATCTTTACCCTTGAGTGGTATCTGCTTACCAAGCTAAGCCAACAGCTGTAGCTATGCCTTTGGCAGTGAACACAAGCTGGATTTAGAGCATATGAATACTTTGCATTTTACTCGACATCTCTACCACCCTCAAGAACACACTTAGGGTCCACAGATGATATTTTCTGATCAGCTACTTCACAAGGCATTTGGCAGAAATTGATTGATTACAGTAGAGCAGCACTGACTCTAAGAAGAACTATAGAAGACTTTGAGAATTGGGTTTGATACCACTTGCTTAGATTCTGCCCAACAGAAGATGTCCTACCATATAGCAAAGTCAAACACTGTCCTCAAGCTTTTATTATTAAAAGAAAAGAGTTTCATGGTAAATCTCTTTTAGATGCTATGCCTGCTTCCAATACAGATATTTCTCTTCAGTAGACTCAGTTGGTGAGAGTACATTCCAGCCACAATGTGGAGTCTTGCATCCTTTACCCAGTGCTAGCTGACCAATTCCCTTCCTAGAATATATCCCTATCCACAACACTCAGAGTTCATGCTATATGCAGTAGGATCCAGTTAATTCCATATATTTCCAGCCACAAAACCTATGAGAAAGGCTGGATAGGAAACATCAAAGAAAAGAGTAACCAGGATTGCCTTTTTCCTCTCATCTTTGGGATTAGCCTGGCTGACCGGGTCTGTACACTGCAAAGGCATGTGCAGAATTGGAGAGAAGCAGTCTTTGTATGTGAAAAGGCTTTGGTAGTAGCTGAAATAACTGTCTGTTTTTTGTGGTGGTTTTTTTGGGGTTTTGTTTGTTTTTTTGGGTTTTTTTTTTCTTTGTTTTTTGTTTTTTTTTTTTTTGGGGGGGGGTTTGTTTGTTTTTTTGTTTTGTTTTTTTCTTCAGTGACTGACAAGCAATCTGGTAGGAGACATTTTAAACAGCAGGCATTTTAAAGTAGTTGCTATCATTTAAGAGCTCATTCAGTTGTTAGAGTTAGCCAATAGATAGCATACTCGTGAGAGGGCCGATATGCACATTCATAATCCCATAGGGAACTGTCTGGCAGCACTGCATCCACAATCACAGTTGCTTACAGTTAGTCTGCTGCAGCCATGGAGAGCCAGAGCTGCATTGTGCCCTTCTGTGTCGGATTCCCAAATAATTTTTCATATACACACTGTAGTGAAGAAGATACGTAGAGCATTCCTCTTGTTCCACAAACTTAAGTGATTTATGTGTGCTTATGGAGACCATGCATGCGTGCAGTCCATTAAACCACAAATTTGCAGCAGCACTGACACAGGTTCTTTTTGCACACAGCACTATGAAGTCAGTTTTAAGTGGAGGAACATAAAGACTCTCAAGGAATGGATTTGTACTCAAGTATCTTCATCAGAACCTTTGAGGGGAAGGTTGTAAGTAAAGCTTATTTTTCATTTCAGAAAAAAATCTCACCCTATTGAATCATAACAGCATGGAATGACTTGTTATTTACATGCACAAACACTTCACACTGTAGCACATTAGTAACAAAGCCACAAATAGCCTCTAAAAAGTTCGCAAGTACTAAGTAAGAACAGTTAAGTAAGCCAGCCTACCATGAGACTGTCTGTAACATTGACTCAAAAAGTTAATAAACCACCTGCTTTTTCAGCATAAATAGCGAGGATGTGCTGCACAGAAACAGCCTCTGAATAACTCAGCCAGCCACATAAAGGGGAGGAGAAAAGAATACAATACTATTTCCTCTAATGATTATATTTATTTTATGAACTATACTAAAATAATTTTCAGGATAATTCTGCCATTGCAGTATTCTGAAAGGACAGAATTATAATAGTTGTTCCTAAACAAATGTTAAAGGATGAAGATTCTTACATCCCACAAATCATTTGGTGCTTGATATGAGAACCATTTTTATCTTAAACACCATAAATACAACACTTCCTAACACAACACAGATTGCACTCTGCTAAGCATCACCCGACAGCCACTTAACAGTGAAAACCACAGGTCTAGATGTCAACAAGATGAAGCCTGATCTTACAACTTGATATAACCCACTGCAAAACATGGGATCAATTTTACAGTCCTTGTTTGAACAAAGCTCCCCTTAATTTCTAAGATGGTTTTACCTTCTCAAGAAAGGTCAGGCCCTCTATTTGCCCAGGGAAACACACGGAAAAGGAGTCAGCTTTGTCATGACCAGAAACAAACGCCTTTGGTATTAACAAGACATACAGGAGAAATTGTTTTAAATGATTCAACTCCAGATACTATTTGTTGGGAAATAGTTTAGAGCAAAGAGAAGATGGGAACACAAGGAAAAAACCAAAGCAAAACAACAGACCAGAACACTTGAACACCAAACTCACTTCAGCTGACAGCAAGATTTCTCTGTTCTGCTACTGCCATCAGCTCTTGGTCCAAAGAGGTAGCAAGCTCTTCTGTTTTACTTAGAGATTAAGAAGGTCTCACAAACACTGATTAGCTGTGCTTCATCAAGATCCAATTTGTGGGTGCACCAATCAGAGCACAGCAACATTTCCCAGTCTTAGGAATGTGACCTAGCCTTCTCTCTCGCTTTTCAGGTGTTTCTTTTTCATGCATTAGGTTTCACCCACTGGAGGGGCTCATAACCTAGCGGCAACAGCACCCTCCCTTCAGAGTCCTCTGCTTTCTTCCTGGGGGGAATTTCTGTCACGTAACGCTCTCCACCTGCTTCCCAGCACACAGGCCTCTCCCATCTTTCTGCCAAAGAAGTACCCACAGCTGTCAGACTGAAGCTAAACTACACATATATTCAGTAATCTCAAAAGATTTTCCTGCATTTTCTGTAGGTTGTAAACCTTTACATACCTTTAGAAAGCCTCACCAGTGGGATCTCTTCTGAAAAGCAGCAAGCCTTGTGCACATAGAATCACAGAGTCATAGCATAGTTTGGGTTGGAGGGTACCTATAAAGGTCATCTAGTCCAACCTCCCCTGCAATAAGCAGGGACATCTTCAACTAGATCAGGTTGCTCAGAGCCCCGTCCAACCTGGCCTTGAGTATTTCCAGGGATGGGGCATCTACCACCTCTCTGGGCAACCTGTTCCAGTGTTTCACCACCTTTATTGTAAAAATTGTCTTCCTTGCACCCAGTCTAAATCTTTCCTCTTTTAGTTTAAAGCCATTAACCCTTGTGGTATCACAACCAGCTGTGCTAAAAAGTTTGTTCCCATCTTTCCTGTAGGCCTCCTTATGTGATAGCTATGTATACAAGCACCTGAATACTAGCATAGATAAAGGGATGCTTAAAGAGGGGCAAAGAGGACACCACGGAAAGCCTAAACTATATTAAATCAACCTACATTACCTTTCTACAGTAATAGTAAGAACAAATAAAATACATAGACAATGTTTACAGTGGATGTGGAATTACAACATCAATACATACAGGCATACTTGAAGAAAGTTTAGTGTCTCAGACAAAAAACAGTTCTCAAACTCACACTGTTGACTGCCTAGAAATTTATCTTAGAAAACAATCACTCAGCCTCTTTCTTATCATTAGTCTTTCTGGTATATAAGCCTCTTCCCATCAGCCAGAAACCACAGTGATGCAGGCTGAAGCTCATTGAAAAGATACAGAATGAAATGTACTGTAAAAGTAACTGTAAAAGACAAAAACCCCAAAAGATGAAGTCACTATGACCAAAATAAAATCTATAAAGCAACAGACGAACTAGAATAATAAATCATCTATCGCTGAGACCAGTGAAGTATGCATATTTGTTGGAGGGAAACAAACTTTGTTACAAAGGACAAAGCATCTGTGATGTCTTCCATAAACCTGAAGAGGAACTCTACCTGAAGGGTTTCCCAGAAGAGCTGCGTAGAGCACCTTGGGGAAATGCTGACAGTGAGAGCTTTAGAGAAATCAAGACGGAATTGCATGCAAGACTAAACCAACACATGGCAGTCATCAGCAAAAGCCCAGCCAGCTCCCAGCTAGGAAAACATGCCTTATCCACAGGTTATAGAATAAACACAGATGCAGCAAAATGAGTCACCAGAGGAAAACAAAAATTTAAATTGGAGGCAAATGAAGCTTTTTGCACATGCATGACAAGAAATCCATTGAGCAAAACTAATTTTATGTCTGTGCTGGAATAGCTGTCTTGCATGTTAAAAATAAAAAGACTACAATGGTAAGAGGGAAGTACCATATAGCCTCAGATTCTATGAAAAAAATCAAAAAATCCATCCAAATAAAAAGGGATGTATATCCCAGAAATTTATTTCATAAAGAAAAAATGTTAAGAAAAGAATAAAAATAATTCAGCATTGTCAAAAAGAGTGTGAGAGTACAAATTATGGTGCACGTAAAATAAACATTCATACTTATTTTATTCATTTCTATGAAAGTTAGGTTCTTTCCACAGAGCCTTATGTTAATATATTTTACTTTCTATTTTACTGAAGGCTAAGAAGATAGGTCATTCAATGTACCTCAGCTGATAGACAATAGCTCATTAACCCACAATAACTCAACTGCTCTAGTATGCATACTGCGTCTTTTCACACCAAAAAATCTTACTTTGTTTCAAATGACAAATCATGACTAGTGTCACCCCGTATCCTGAGGCATACAGAAAATAAATGGTTTCCAAAACACATAAATACATGAGGAACGCAGAATATATATATTTAAAAAGAAAAAAAAAAAAAAAAAGGAAAAAAACCCTCACATCATAATGATTTTATTTTCTTTTAATGAATAGCAGAATTGGTCATGGAATCAGACCTTTATTCCACATGGTGCTCTGCAAACACCAAGTGAAAAGCCAGGTTCAGTTCCAATGAGCATAGTTCAAATGTTAATCAGGCATCTTCTGAAATGTATGTTAAAGATAACAAATATTCTCCTAAAGGCTCAAGTACGAGGGTTGTTTCAGAAGAATGCAATGTGTGAGATGCAGATGCTTCATGCACAGCAGATCCTAACCCTGTACTCTATCAAACGAAGTGAAAAATGTTTTCAATAATCTGTGAACATTTCCACTATAAAGTAAATAGGATTTATAAACTCTTTGAAAATGAAGGAAATAACCTACAGCTTCTAGAAGTTTGGGGTTTTTTTATACTATTATGATTCTGCATCAATTTATCTCTCCATAATAGCCTTTCTAACAAAAAAACCTATTCACAGTATAAGAACCAACTGTTTCCTGTAAGCCAGCTCTGCAAAAATAACTGCTGTCAGGGAGCAAAAGGACTATTTTGAAGTCAGGAGTCACAAGTGAGTCACCCTGTGTTACTATGTGGTTTTAAGAAGTTACTCAATCTTTTGGTGGACACCTTGCCACCTATATGTGCGGATTCTTGGTTATCCAAAAAGAGGAGGAGCTGAATAAATATTTTTAAAGTGATCTGCTGTTCTCAAACAAAGGGGGACACATGGCCAGCTGTTCATGGGTATTTGTGTACTTGCATTTGTGTGCATTGATGCTTTATGTTTTGTAAGTTCAAATACTGCAGATCTTAGAAATCTAAATAAAAGAAGAATACTTAGTTTGCATAGGAAGTGAAGGAAGCTTTTAACTCAAATACATCACTTATTTGAAGAGACATAAAATCACAACCAGTGAATGAATATAAGAAGACAGAGTATTCAGTTAGGCATGGATGGCTGGGCCTTACAGAAAAGTCTGTCTTTTTGTATGGTAATGTGTAGTGGTGTATACAAGGTTGTAGTCTTGATTTTGGACATGGACCCATAGGAAATGCCATGCATTCTGCTACAAGGCAGCTCTGGGGTTTGGAGTCTTTCTCTTTTATTTGTTTGTATTTTGAATGGGTGAAAAAAAAAAAAATCCAGACAGACTTGTTTGGAGATATACTTGCAACAAAAAAATATAATTGAGAAGAACAGTAAACGCTGGTTGCTTAGCAATACACTTTTTATAGTCCAGATGGAGTCCTATCCTGCATGAGAGTCTTACTGTTTCCCTTTAAATACTGTATAATAACATTGGTTGAAACCGTACTCTCCAAATGGCACCCTGTGAGTTTGCAAAGTGGAGTGCTTGATTCAGTCTCGCTGAAGTCACGAGTGCTGCCTGAGGAAAGCCCGGCTGTCAGGCAGTTCCTGTGCCCGAGCCATTCAGCAGTTGTCCCGTTAGGAGCTCGTTGCCTTTATAGGGATAGACAACTGCGTTTTGTAACTGTTCTGGGGTTTCGTCTCTCTGGCAAGTGTAGAGGGAAAAAAAGAAAGTGATGGAAACTCCACTGGTTCGTGCTTATGCAGTGTCTGCTGGAATAGTCTTTCTTGCCACCTTATTTCCACTCAGGACAAAACTAGAAAAAAAAACCCAACCCTCATCACACACACAAGCAAACTACACAAACAGGAAAATAAAAAGGAGAAAATCAGGAGTGGCAAACCAACAATTCACCACGGTTCAGCTTTGCACAGTGCAGGCAAGACCACAGGGCATCGTACAACCCCCAGGTTCAGCCAGCTCCACCAACTTGCTTCCCAAGTTGAGGATGCCTCCTAATTTGCTATTACAGCTCAAGCAGAACAGAATAGACCATGCATATGTACTTGCACAGGCATGCAAGAAACTCTCTTCCAATCATCTTTGCTAGCTTAATTTTCTGAAATATTGATCGGTACTATCAAGTTTCCAAGCAGATGTACCAATAAACAAGTTAAGCCGAACACTAGAGTATTTATTTACTGACAACTTCCAAATTTCCTGAGTATCACTCATACAAAAATAACTATAAGGTTTAAATATCACAGTATGTTATTGCTGTGAGATGATGTGTAACAGCTGGTAATCTGCATTTTCTGGGTATTGTTAAAGAACAAACATACTGTTCTCATAGGGCCCGATTCAGGAAAACGAGAAGCTCTGACTCCCACTCCCTTTGCTGGGAGCCGAGAGAATTCATCTCAGAGGAATGCTTTGGAAGGATGAGCTTCAAATTAGATTATTTTTTTATTATTATTGGGTTCTGGATCTATAATAAGCACAGCTGTTTACTTATGTGCTATCTATGTTTAAATAGACATTAGAGGTTAAAATCTAATTTTCTAATTTCAATAGTATGTGGAAATGGTCTTGCTGTTGCCAAAAAGTCATAGCATGCTATAAAAATCCATAACCATCTTCATCTCTGTTTTCATAGTGCACATGTATATTAGAATGGATAAATATGCTGATATTCAGAAGCAGCAATGAGCTTTTTGAAATGTCTGCTCAAAAATGGATACTGTAGCTGGATGCATCTCATAGCCAATGAAACACATTTGAAAAGATTATATGGTATTTTGCTTTCTTTCATGTTTATCAGATATTTTGCCAAGCGAGCCTCTGCTATACCAAGAGCAAACCAGGAGGAGTTTCGCCTTCTTTCCAGTTTACTTCCATCGCTACGCTCATTCAGAAAATGCATTGCCACCACTTGTAGCCCCTGCAGCTAGATATAAAGCAGTTTTTTACCGTATCACAGTAAAGGCATCAGAATAAGGCTCTTTTTTCAGAAAGGGTGTGTTATGCCACAAAAAAAAGAAGAAATGAATGTTTCTTAATTTCCCTTTAGCTTTATTCCATTTTCCTTATTCTGTATGTTGTGCCTGAATGTGCTACAGTTTTCTTGTTAAATAAGGTAATTCAGTGAATGTGTATTGTTTGTCTTTTTATCATTAGAAACAATTCAAGCAATTGGAGGAAGGAGAATTTATTACATCATTTCTGCTGCAATTGTTGGTCTTTTTCAAGTTATTGATTAAAAAAGATGTTTCTTCACTTATAATTCCATTACATTTTGAAGAGCCTGTAAAGAGAGTTTGGATATGAGCTTCTCTTTTTTGTGAGCTGCAGGGATACCTTGGTTGGATTTTCACCCTTCGATAGATGTGTCATTTTGTAAATATCTTTATATGTGTTTATATTACTACGTATAGTATGTGTATTTATGTATACAGTAGGGAAAGCCCTAAGTTTCTGTTATAAAAGGGTAAAATATATAACAAACATAAGTGGCATTATACAGCACTGATAGGGACAGCCTTTGAACATTCCTTGTTTAACTATGGAAATAAGACTTTTTAAAAGATTAATTATGTTATCTTAGCTTGTAACATTTCCACTCTTTCAGGATTTACAAAAGCTTTATTTTTGTCTAATACCAAAAGCAACATCACAGAAAAGTAAAGAAATATGGAAGCAGAGCAAGGGAGAGTGACCCAACGTGGGACCAAACGCCATCAGAAAAGGAAGAGAACTAAAGCCACCCTTCTTCCACATACATGAGCATGCTCAAGCTACAACAATATTCTCACTTACATGCTCTATAGGGAGAGTGATGGCTTCAGAGCGGGGCTGCACGGCACCAGGAAATAGCAGTCAGTGTGCGGCTCATAGCAGAGCAGGTAGGGAAATCGAAAAGGGAAGGCTTCTAAGGCAAGAAAGAGAAGGGGAAGAAACTGCAAAGGGTGTTAACAAAGGACATACTTTCAGAGAATACCAGTAATCCTTAATGCAATCAGAGGCCTGGTAAAATTGAAGTACATAACCACTTTATAGCTATGGAGAACAGGACCTGAGTTCAGACGGTCTTGGAACGCTGTGCTTGGCAATCTGTTCTGCAAGATCCTTAGTGACTTCACTGGGGTTATTCGGGGCTCAAAATGCTTTTCAGTATGAGCCCAGGTTCATACTCAGAGAAAGAGGCCCAACAACAGTCATGTCAACTGGAAAGGTGCAAAGGAAACAGAAAAGGGGAAAGAGAACTGCATTAAGATGATCTTTGAGCACATTAGTATTGCACTTCACAGTTTAAAAACTTACGGAGTGCAGAAGTCAGAAGCAAAATAGAGCATTGACACACATGGCAGTCTGAAGAATTTAAAGATAGGTGTTGGGAATTGAGAGATGGGAATTAATTCCCCTGTTGCTGAAAGCTGAGTGCCATTCCAAAGCGGCAGAAAAGGAGGCACTGCAAATGCAAGGTCAAACATTTAAAAAAACCTGATATTATGCCATATTTCTACTCAAAAACATGGTATTCGTCTTAGTGTGACATCAAAGGAAAAAAGGAAGGTAATGTCATTACAAAGGTTGGTTGGAGGCTATCTTACATTAAAAGTCATGAAGTGAAACTGAACACAGAAAAATCCTGGGCAGCAGAAAATATTTCCCAAATACTTTTATTTGTCTGTGGAAATTGTTGAGACACGGCAGAGTAAAAATGTCTTCATCTGACTTGTTTAAAGTGGACTTCCACCAGGTGGAAAAACATAGGCAGACACAGTGGATTCCCTAGCAGATGAATATCTATCATATCAAACACATGCAATAAACAATGAAATCTAACTTCTGGTGCCCTTCCATGTGGAGACAAACACGTAATCACGTGGAAAGTTCTTATAGCTTCAGACCGACAGTGTGGTAAAGTATAGCTGTGGATTTAGTTTAACATTTTTATCTGTCTGAAAGTTCCAGCCACCACCCTAACCTATGGAGGGGGAAGATGGTAAGGCTGAACCGAATTCTCTTCTTAGAAACCCTCTCATCCTCTTGTTATCCTTCTTCAAAAAACTTTAAGAACACCCTCATAAGCTTTAAGATCTTTAGAACGTTGAAGCTCTGTAAGCTCCATTGTACTAAGGTCTCTTTCTGCCAAACCAATCACTATTACCTCTGTTTGCCTGACTCTGCAAATATTCCTCTGTTGTCCTCTGCTTAATGTTTAGATCAGGAATGATTTGGGCAGGAATTCCCTGTTTTGTAAATACTTCTACAAACCTAGTACAATTTGGTCATACCCCAGAGTAAGGATTTTAGATATTGCCATAATTAGTAGTAAGAATGAGAGCGGCCAGAATAAAGAAGCTGTTCTCCAATAAAGTCATGTCACTTGGAAAAGACATTAGCAAAGCAGTAATTGGGTTTTTTGAATAATTTTCACTTTATCAGTAGAAAGAACACAGAAACATGCAGTACTTTACATACTAATACAGTTCTTGAGACAAGCTGTAAAAGAGATGAAGCAGCTCATTGCTGGAAAATAGTTATAATTTAAGACTTACTTATACCAGACAGAAATACGAATGCTCATTTATCTGCAAATGTAAGAAATACTCAAGATTTAGAGATCTTACTTGAAGACATTTTAACAAATTTCCAAAGCTGGAGGAGGGTGGGGATATAAAAATAACTGCAATTGTACTTGGTTTAAAAAGTGTAAACTGATTTCTCTCCCCCCCCCAGTTTATAACTGTGTAAGGTGTTGGTCATTAACACAGAAAGGAAAAAAAAGTGTGCAACCTGGGATAGCTTAAATGAAAACAAACACCAATTCATGTCAATGTGCAGGAAAAAGGTTTTACAGCTAGAAGAATGTGAAAGACATTCTGGTGAAGGGAGGTGACTAGAAGAGGGAAAAATGGCTGCTTACTAATGTTTTATACCATGCTACCCTCAGATTTTTTTTTTTTTTTTAAAAAAAAAAAAAAAGAACAGAACTCTCACTGAGGCTTAAAGTAGCAATAGCTTTCCAAGGGTTTAAACTGTTTGAAAAGCTGGCTGTAGTGAACACTGTTAGAAGGCTCAAGGTGCACCGGAGGGGTTTGCAGTAAAGCCAAAACCAAAGCAGCTTTCAAGATCAATCAGAAGCTGCTGTTTCAGGAGCTGTGCTAGAATTAATGCCAAATAAAATGCATGCTACTCCCCAGAGTTTTTAATGAACCTGCTTGGAGGCAACAGAATGAAGGTGCTGTTGGCATGGAGCAACATTTCAAAATAACCTGGAGCAGGTTGCTTAAAGTCCAAATGTTTGTAACAAAACTGAACAAAACACAAGCAGAAACTAGAAAGAGGTTAATGAAGTTCTGTAAGCAGCATCAACTGCTTCCCAAAACACACAGAGAAAACAAACTATGTTCAAGATTTTTTTGAAAGCACCGTGTGAGATACATTAAAATCCTTTGAAAAGGAGGGAAGTTTGCTTAGCTCCTTTGAACAACTTTAAGCATTTACAGTCAGTAAACAAGACGTCTAGAGAAAAATTCTAGTCAAGCCCTCCTGTCCCTCCAAGCTAAGTTCTTTGGTATTTCTCCCTCTCTTTTTTTTCTCTTTCCACCCCACAGTCCTTTTCATCTGTGTTTCACTTTCAACATACCACTCGGGATCAGTACACAGCAACAGCCGCAGAGTTTCTGTGTAACTGTGCTGTGCCAGAGCTAGTGATGAGTTTATTCACCCAAATGCCTGAGCAGCGATTCCAAGGCATTCTTCATTGCATTTTTTTCGTGTTAGGAGATTTTTTTGCTGCTCCTGGAATCTGAAACATGTTTCAGTCAACTATGTTTTAATTAGAAATTATGCTCTAATAATCAGTACATTTTTCAAGCATCTCAATGTTTAGAAAGTGGATATTTTCAAAACCAGCACTGAAGAAAAAGGGGTGCTTCTCTCATCAGCTATAATGTATTCTTCTTTTTGTTTTTCTACTTATGCTGTATGCATCCTGCCCCTAAGAGGAAATGACCATCATCATCTGACACAGAGCTGAGCTGCTGTTGCTAGGATGAGAGTGCTGCTTGTTTGACCTCCGAAGGTTGGGCCAGCTACTGCTCTGGTAGTATTAATTAATGATGACTTGTTCCAGTTGTACCAGGCACAATGAATGCTGGATCCTGGCACAGTGTTCGGGATAACTTCTTTGTACTGGTGTCGCCCAGTGCTACGAGACTGCAGGTGAACTGGTGACAGCAAGGGAGAAAAATCTTAGAGGAAGAAGAAAAGCCAGGCCATAAGTTCTAACTTGTTAAGCTACTGCAAACTTCTGGTGAAATCTTAGTTTTTCCAACAGAGACCTTTCAGGAACTTATTTTTATTTTGAGAAGAGTCTCTTTTCTTTTTTTTTTTTTTTTTTTTTTTTGCGGGCAGCAGGAGTGGATGATATTAATGCATAAAGTATGGTACTTGACCAAGTATGTCGCTCTGATGAAACAATTTGTTTTAAAACAGGTTGGTAGTTAGATTTTTCATCCCATTAGCAACTAAGATGATGTCATCAGTTTCAGACACCAAAAAGAGGTATAATATACTTGAAACAGGTAGAGAACATGTCCACACTTCAATTCTACTTTTCAGTCAACTTTTTTCCTTCTAGTTTTGAACCAAGTGTTACAAGGAAAGAATGCATTAGAAGTCTGCAATGTATCAGTTACCGAGTGAAATGCAAAACCAAACAACCCTCAAGTGGCAAAAAAAGGTAAATTAAATCTTTGAAAGTTTTTACTATTTAGTACTCGCATTAATAACAGCACTGCTGATGACCATTATGAATGTCAGTTCTTGCCAGTTCTTACTGCACTCCTGTATCTGAACCTGGGCTAGCTGGAGTTAACACTCTTCCTGAAGAGTAAGAAATTACAATAATTGATCTGTGCAGCTATTCAAGCCTGGCTGAACATGGTAGGGATTAATGCATTTGGAGTAGGTGTTGAGCAGCTCACACATAGCTTGTTTGGTCGGGCAAAGGGAACCTGGTTTGTTAGTTTTATGCGTTAGGAACACTTAACTATAAACAAGGAAATACTGCAAATAACAAACATCTATACCTGGTGGACCCAGGGGGTGGTGATAATGGTGTGTTTGTGGGGTTCATTCTTTTCTTTCTCCTACTTTTTTAAGCTTTTAGAAGTGCTTTAATGAATTACGGTTTGAAAAAGTTTCTGGGGTATTTGCATGGCCCCCAGCAAAACTGTGGGAAGCAGCTGTTTCTGGCAAGCCGATAAGTGCCCCAAAGCTATGAATATCCTCAATAACTGTTTTCCAAGCAATACAAACAAGTGTTGAGCACAGCTGAAAATCATCATCCTCTTTGTGTTTAGATTCATATCAAGAAATCTCTTTCTGTAGATGGGACCAGGAGCAACAAAAATGAGTATAACGCAGAAATGTTATGCGTGCGATGAACGAATAGGTGACTGCCAGCAAAGCACCGCTTCCATTTCCGCTTACTTTCCTTTAGACAGTATGTATGGACTTAAGTCTTGCAGACCAGCAAAAGTCACAAACAGTGATACTGAAGATGTACTCGGTATAAAAAAAATCTTTCAAAAGAAACACTAGGCTGGGTGATATCAGGTTTAGGATCTCAACAGTCTTTCACCACGAACCTCAGGGATTTCAGGACTAGGCTGCAAAGGCCTACTGAGAGAAACATTCATTATTTATGACCTTGAATAGGTATAAACATAAATAAAACACTGACAAACAAACAAAAGGTACCGCAGAAATTACACCATGTGGTTTACTACATTAGGAGTTTCGGTTAATAAAATGTGTGGGGCTTTTTAGCAACAGTGTACCAATTTAAAATAATAAAACCTAATGAAAAATTAACAATAGCATGAAATGTTTCAGTAATGTTCTCTGTAATGGCTGTTGACACAGGAAATAAATCATCAAAAGGATTTCTGAAGAACAAATTTAACAAAGAAATATGTAATAAGAGTGCCTTAGATAGCTATATTCAGTACATAGACTTAAAATGTAATTCTACATTCTCCCACATTAAATATTTAAATTCTTATAAGGAACAAAGAGTGTGGGACTAACTCTTTCTCTCTTCAGGCATATTACATTTCAAAGCAAGGGTGTCCTTAGGCTCCAGCTGAAGCCTGGATCTGTGACTGTATTCTATTGTTTGGCCTCAAACTAATTGTAGCAGAAAATTAATTATGTCCAACCTTTCAAACAAGTTTTTAAAAAGCAGCTTGATCCTGAAGGGCAGGAGCTGCTCAGCATGTTACATATTGAAGCTCTAAGTGGCCTGATTTTTCAGAACTGCCTGACTCGTCTAACACGTTAGCTTTTGATAGAACCAGATGGTGTTTAGGTCTTGGTATTTCAAGGCACCTTGACACAGATCCTTAAATGCATTTCTGTATAATTCAAACTGATTTTTAATACCTCTGAGGGTCTTGCCCCTGGGTACATAATGACAACACTTGGAAACTGCAGTCTAAGCATTAAAACTGTGTGTGTGACTGTGTCTGTGTAATACACGTGGGCAGGACAAAAACAATTTGAGGAGTAGAGAACAAAGGAAAACGGTCTTTTTGTAGAAATCTAAAACACAAGGGAAGGATTGTACTAAAGTTCTGGCCTTTTTTTTTTTAAATTTTATAGTCTGTGACTTGCAAAAGGACTCCAAGGTTAAAAATCTGCTTAGTTATCTCTAGCTGAAGATTTCAAATTTTTTATTCAGGGATGTCAGGTTGTGTATAACAAATAATTTTTATGACAAATAACTGGAATGGTGAAGGAAAAACAAGGAGGGAAATCCTATGTATATAATAGATTGTGTTATATTTTTTATTACCCAAATTACACAAAAATCCTGAATTTTAATAATTAAAAGCAAAGCAGCTTGAAACCAGGACTTGGTGACTTGCCACTATAGAGTGCAAGTCTTCTGCAAGATTTTGCTTCTGAAAGGTGGGCCAACGTTGCATGGGAAAGTCTCAGTTCTTTCCCAAAGGCTTGTCTCTGCAAGGTGGTTTTGCTGAGTATTCTCTAAAAGAACTAGATGAGGTATATAGTACAATAAGTATCCTCTAAATAACTGAAATATGCATGTCCTGTCCTTGACCTTTATTGAAACTCTGACACATTCTGAGGTTTATCACAAATGCAAATGTTGCTTATACCTTTCAGAGACTTTGAGGGCTTTATGAATATATTTATAAACTGTGAAAGAAAAAAAAAATCAATTATGGCACCTAGTTTGTAATTTAACCCCTTCTTGTTTTATGTAACTGTTTACCTCAAATATCAGTTTCTAGACCTCTTTGGTTTAATATTTGCGTATAGTTTGATATGCTATTTTCTGAATTTAACTAAAGCTATCAGTGAAGTAATGCTAAGGTCAAAACCAGAGCAATCTATGATGCCCACCACCTGCCACAAATACGCTATTCAGCTTCATTTTCTATTGTGTGCTACACTAGTCCGCGTATCTTCAACAAAACAACTCCCCCACCTTCACCCTGCTGTGAAAGGTGCTATACGACCTTTACAGCCCTACTAGGGATAGTGCGTAGAGGGAAAAAAAGTAAATAGAAATAAAAAGTCCTACTCCATTTTAGTTTTTCTATTGGCCTTTTAAATACTCGGTCTACAAAAAAGGGGCATGAGCGAGTGTCAAGGATAGTAATTTTGCCAGCTAGCTGTATTATTCACAGCGTTGCAGATTGTGTGACTCTCACAAATGTATATAAACAGATATTATTGTGGTTTTGTTGTTTACATTAAAAAGCAAGGAGGAAACAGTTGCAGAGGAATCAGAATGAAACAGCAACATGTGCAGAACAACATGCTGAACTATAACGAATCCCACTTTCAGTGCAACATCTGAGGCAAGACTTGGCCTTCAACAAATGTCTCACAAACGTCTTTGTTGTCAGTAGGATCCTCTAGTGGCCCTGTGTGGACAGAGCAAGGAGAGTTCATCTCCTTGTTGGCTTCCCTGCTAAAGCAAATCCAAATGCAGAAAGGCTGCTTGGGTCTCAAACTGTCTCAAGCAGATTTCAAGGCTGACAGACTGGCAATATTCAAACTTGTTTTTTTTTTTTTTCCTCTAATCTTTCTGGATCATTTTGGCTCTGTGAGCATCTTACTTCTCCGAAGAACTCTGCTAGAATAACGTTATTTAACCTCACCTTTTACTCTCAGACTAGTAAGAAAGTATTTCACATTTTAAAAAAACATGTCTTCAACTTGTTCTTTACTAAATATCTTAGCAGAAAAGAATCCATTGCTTTATTTTGTTTTCACGAAGACTATTTCTTTAACTGTCTGTGTACTCATGTGGGGTCAGCTCCTATCAGATCTGACTTTTTATTAAAGACACAGGCAATGTAAAGGCATTTTACAATGTTTATCCATTTAAACTTACTGTCAAAGCATCACAGACATAAACAGTATTTTCTTCTGAAATGTAAGGATTAATGTTTATACAGAATGACCTGCAGAGCATGGAGGTTTTAAACTAACACCCACTTTGTTTTGAAGGAAAATTATGGAGGCACTTGGAATCTCACTGTAGAGGAAATGAAGTAGTTGACCTTTTTTATCCTGTTCAGTGTGATCTTTACTGTGAAATAATAATGGCAATGATGGCAATGATGACAACGCTTGCTGATTTGAGCTACTCAGAATAATGAAGAAAAACATGTCCTTAAACCTGACTTATAAGTAAAAATGAGCTGCTAATCCTCACAGGATCCCTCTAGTATACAAACAATTTAATTGCAACTGATTTTTTTTCTTTAAATCCCTATTCCTCAAAAAAAGTAAAAGACAAGAAGTAAACAGAAGAGCTAATCATACTATGATGTACTTGCCTAAGAATGCTGCATTCAAACCAACTTTTGGAACTAATAAATACAACAGTATTATTGAATTAAATACAATTCAATCTTATCTAAAAAATATGATGCATTCAAATTGTTCTGACTCTTTTCGCATGAACATTGATAAAAAGAATCCATAGCAAGAGGTTCATTGTAAAACTAGAGACAGGTCAGAATCAGGCCCTTGTCACTGTGCTCCACAGCCATACGACTGATTATATATATTAGACTCTACAATATTTTTTCAATAGAGCTTGGTGCGACACTGAAACCTGGCCTTCGCAAAGTGCTAAAAGTGCACAGTAAGTTGGAGCATTGAATGAGCAGAGATGGACGACATGAGCTGACAGGTCTTTTCAGCTTTTACCTTGTTATCTTATGGTCTATCAATAGGGAATGGAGAGAAAGACAACAACTTCCCCAGCGTAAGAATGTTGTTGAATATCAGACTCCTTAAAAAAATCACCAGTCTTTAAGAGGTGATAAGCTAGAGCCGCAAAAGGATTTCACTGTTGCAATTGTTTAAGCTAATTATTATACCAGTTTCCAATTCTAAATTTGTTCTTTTCTGACTAAATTAACTCCTCCTTCTTTTGCTAGGGAAAAAAATGAATGGGGTAAAATTCTGCTTGCTGAAGTTCACTGCAAAATTAGACTTCCCTCCAACACAGCCATGAGCTCCCAACAATGATGTCAAAAGGTCTTGTGTTTCTTTTCAAAAATCTTAAGAGCTTTTTCTGGCTTTTTTTTTTTTTTTGGTATTGTTTTGTATGTTTTTATAGGTGAGGTACACCTCTTCAACACAACTGCAGCTGAACTGTCTTGTACAGATGAACATCACTTAGGTTATATGTAAGCTGAAAAAATGTTTCTCATCTTTTAATAAGAAAAGCAGTGATTATGTATATACATTGCAGGTTTTCCTTTACATGTTGCTTAACGTTGGTTGTACAGAGAGGGGAAATGACCTGGATTATGAGGGAAGAGTGGGCATGCAGGGAACGAGATCTTCTCAGTTTAGGTTTCTACAATGCATTCTCTGCACCAAAAGACTGTCCACAGGTATTTTGATTAAAGAGAGAATCTTGAATATAATCTATCCTATTCAAAACTTCATAAACCAATCAAGTTAAATTACTTAACAACTGCAAAGAAAGCAAATCAGGATAAACAGGATCAAAACAGTCAAGCTCAGGAGTGACCGTTCCATTGTATTCTCAATAGGTAAAAGACTGATGTAAATGGTATGTAGCAGTCAAAGTCTGAAGTTGGAGGAAATTACCTGCAATGTCTTAAACTGATACATAAATACACAATACATGCAAATGACTTACGTAAAGATGTAACCTAAGACAAATACCTTTCTATGGACATTGTAATCAAAAATTATACTGAAGTCTTTTAATTGTACTCGAAGAAATTTCCCTCCATCTACATGTCAGCCAAATTATTGCCCTAACAAGAAACAATTCCTGTTGTTTCCAATATCATTGATTCCATCTGCTTTTAGGACTGGGAGAGCAGCTCTGAAGCATCTGGTAGCAACGTTACTCAGGTGTTCCTATGGAGCCAGATCCAATCACCACAAGATATTGCAAATAGCAAACCAGGCATCCTCAATACATCAATGATCTACAGGCTTCGTGGCCGTGTCCCCAGCTGGATACATTGCAACACATAGGCAATGAAATGGACCCTTTTGAGATTCAGCACCAACAGTTGATATTTAGAAGTCTGGTATGTCATATTCAGGATAATTTACAACCTGACTGGGAACTGAATGTCATTTATATGTTATTAAAATGCCATCTAGCAAACATTTGGCATAACTCAGACATGGAAGGTTACATACCAATGGGAGTAAGCTTACATTGATGTTTGTGTATTTTCACTCTTCTGTTTGTTCACCCTTTCAAACGGCTGAATACCGTATCGCTCACTCACAATACTCACTAATTACTTTTTTCTTTGATACTTGTTAGCATTTCGTTTTTCTTTGGTGATTCATATAAAGACATCTTCATTTTTTTTCTTTATTATCTTGCCTGGAAGACTAACAGAATAATACTAGTTACAGAAAGAATACCATGATTTAATGTAAGAAAACAGATGGTTATTTAAAATTACTTAGTTCTAATGTTTAATGTTAGGAAAAATGCTTAATAACCATAAATGTGATGCTAATTAGGCATAATTTATTCATGTATCCCTCTGAATTATTGATGACAATTTATTTGAGAAAACAAGGCTTCTCTGCATGTTAGTATATTTATAAACTGTAAAACCAAAAAGATTTTTAAACTGTCTATTACTATAGATTTATTTTTACTCTTTTTCAGAAGAAAAGAATGACATTTCTGTCTTAGCTTGAAAAAATTTCTGCTGGTAAATGAATTTTGTAAACTGGCAAAAGAATTGCTAACTTCAAACAAAACCTTATTTTTGACAACATAAGGAGAAAATTCAACGTACATCTTTATGTCCACAGGAATATAGACCTGGTCTGAAAACTCTTTCAGCTAAATAAAACTACATTCACGTGATCTTAAAATAATAAAGATAGCTAGGCTACAAATGTATTAGCAGTTTAATTAGATATTTAAGATCTACGTACAGCACTGAATAGTATCTATCTCTTTTCTGAAAACACCTGTACCTGGCAGCAGTTTAACATATGTTCCTTGAAAGGCATTTCTATAAAATCTTTTCCACAATTAACCACCCCACGTGTAAGAAATGGAATGACAATTGGATCTATTATCCCAGCTTATATGTAATTGATAGATATAATAAAGCAAAACCAAGCTTCATATTCCCTCAGGTGTCTGGATGGGTTAGTATCTGCGAATTTACATATTCAAGAACTATAGAAAACTCAATAGGAAACAAACATCTAAAACATCTGTTCTTCTTGGATTCTGTTTTCACGTACCAATCAATGGTTCTGAAAGTACATTTGAAACAACACGCTTTATATCACAACCCTGTACTGGTTGCACTGCATGTCATCCAATAGCCTTGAGGATCTTCGGTGGCATTACACTATGCAGTAGGCATTTTTGTTAAGGCCATTTTACTCCTGAACTATATAGGTACTTATTTCACATCTCCAGAAGACTTATGACTGAAGAAAAGAATGGAAATGACTTCTTTGCCAAAGCAGATAGTTTTATACAAACTTTGCTTTTACTATGCGGTAACCAAGGGCAAAACCAGAGAAGCCTTTTCTCCTCAAAGGAATTGAAGTCCAGCAAAGCTCTGTACTGCTACAGCTGTGTTACGAGTGTAACAAAGTCTTCACTGTGTGACTCAGGGCTCCAGAGCACACAGAGAAGCCAGGGAGCCCAAGTATGACTCAGCTTTAAAGTGTCAGTGGAGCCTCACAGAGAGATAAAATGACAGTGGTGGCGAAGCATAAAAACAAAGGAACAAAACAGCTAAGATTGCTAGTGTGTCACAAGGCATGTAGACGGCAAAGAGCGTTAGAAATCTGACCATTTTACTACACAGTTCCCAAGTTGACAGCTTTTGCTTTTGAAAAAAATCCCCCAAAACAAAAAAAAAACCCACAACCCAGATTTTCTGCTCTTACCAACACTAGCTATTTCTTGGCACCTGGTGAAAATGAATCTAAAGTGTGATGAAAAAAGTTTAAGAAAGAAGCTCAAAACAACTATCTTCCTAAAAAGCTACTGTTGAAAGAGTCTAAGAATACAGAAAATGCACAAGGAGAGGGAAGAAACTTTTCGCTGTTATAATCTACCACTAGCAAAAAGCCATGGTGTGAGAGCAATATTTGCATTAGATAAAGCATTGACAAGCTATCAACATCTGAAATGAGAAAGCATTATCAGTATAACCATAGTAGCATTTAGGTACAAACATTATGTAAAATTTATATGCAAAGAACAGGGATCATAAGGCCCTCCAAAATCCATGGGTTTTGTACCCCTCTGTAAATGATCGAGCTAGGAAAAATTTCTTCCAAGGGTACCCATCATGCCAAGGCAGAGGCAAACCTGCAATCGTTACGATCCTGTGCAGCCACGAGATGGCACCCGGAGTGACAGTCTGCAAAAGGCACGTCAGGGCTACAGGGTGCCTGCGCTCTCATTAATTACAATTTCCATTGAACCATACTCAATGCCTGTTTAGTCTTGGCAGTTGCACCCTCTGACACATTGATGAAGGAAGACAGGAATACAACCTTCAAATGCTTCTCAGAGACAGAATACCAAGTATTAAGGGAAGGGGGAAAAATAAACAATTGCAAGCAGATGGTGAGATGCATAAAGAGAAAGCAATGAGCAGTTAGAGACTATATTCAACCTTTCACCTCAGTAATACCAGTTTAAATCTTGCATGTTCTAGAGTAGCACCATTTCTGAAACAATAAAAATAAATATAAGACTGAGCCTTTGGCTTTGTCATCTCTTGTCACAGCACTGGAGAAATTATGCCTTTGGGAGTCTCAGCTCAGTGATAAAACTGTTTATTAAGAATTTAATAATTGCCAAAATGGGGGGAAAGAATGGAATTTCACAGTACGCGTTATAATCCCAAAGGATAATTATTCCAGATATACGTAAAGATAACACAACATGGATGGTTTTAGTTTGGGAATACAAAAACGTGTTGTACCAAGACATGCATTGCTTTTACATAGAAAGTGGAAATGAAACCCACCTTTTTATATGTGTTGGTATGGCTTTTAACTATTAATATACACTGTCTCTGCAGCAAGAGACAGTTCCTTTATGTTCCCTTCTTTGTTTGCAAAGTATCTGCCAAACAAAGGATGCTGTAAAAATGAAAATAGCAACCATGGGGGAGGTAAAGAAATTCGCGTTTCATTGCTAAGCTTGACCATTTGATAAGTTTCAAGAAAGAAATCCAGGTACCACAACTTATTTTCATTACCTCACATGAACTCTTCCCTTGCTGACTGTGCCGTACTCCATGAGGTTTTGGTGCAGCTTTAATTTCCTCTCTATAAGCATCAATAAACCTGGCTAAGAAGCCTGACAAGGATTACTCCTGAATATTCTAATTACAGTAGCCTTTGTATCGTCTCTTGTATTATCATTGCTCTTGCACACTGATGCAAGACAGCTGGGAGAGTCTAATCCCTGTTTGCTGAAATCATTCCTTACAGGCTGATTACAAATGGCCTGAAATCTAGAAAAGATGAAGGGTGGCTTAAAAATACTTAACTTCAGCACTGCTTTTCTGCTGAGCAGAGCTTGGACAGAGACAGTCTCCTAGGACACTTTCGTCATACTATGCTACATTGGTTGTTACAATAAGAAGTATAGCAACAATTTTCAATACTAATTGCTATGTAATGGACTTAGCATCCACAGATCATCATTAGGAATGGGAAAGAAATTAAAATGAAAAAAAAAAAAAATAGAAAAAAAAGAAAAAGAAAAGGACTCCTAGGTGATGAGTTCTTCAGTAGAATAATTAATAGAAAATTCATTATCCTCTCAATATCTGCAAGATTCATGCCAAATGACCCAAGTCAAACTGAAGGATGATGAAGTACTGGTTATTTCCCAGCACAGTTGCAATCTTCTTCTGACACAAAGGCTGGAGCTAACTATCTGAAAAGAGTGACTTTGTTATGATGTAATGAAATAAATATCAGCCCTTCTGAATGTTGTTACACCTGTGGAGCTACTGAAAAAATATTTTAATTGAAAAAAAATTGATGCTGTCCTAAAGATTCATAAACTTGAGACTTCTTTTTGTCCTTATTTAAAAAACAGTATCTGATTCAAAGCTACTTTTCCAACTGTTTGAAACTTGTGTGAGTAAATCACAGACCTACAACATCAGGGCCAAGAAAATTCTTCTGAGTTAAGGCCCAGTTCACTTCAGAAGACAGAAAACAAACTGAAAAAATTTACCCAACAGGATTAAAATCAAAGAGCAATTTTCCAGTGACTTTTACGCAAACCCAAGTTTCCTAAACAAACCAAAATACTTGTCTACCAAAAAAGACAGTCACTGAATTTTAAAAAATAAAATTATTGGTGTGACCACTCAACAGACATTTTGGTAGTGAACAGTCATCTAATGCCTATAGAGAAATAGACTATTCTTTTTGCAGTAGCAACTACACATCTGCCTGAGATTAGAGCTGGGTTTCTGTTTATGTGGCACTCAGAAAAAAATAACATTGAAAACGACTTGTTTGAATTAGCAGAGCAGTTCAGTGATAGGCAAAAGTAAAGAACTGGAGGCCTTCCAGAATCTCGTCCAATGAGTCAGGCTGTCCTTCAAACATATCTGTCATTTAGAGGGTAACACCTTCCTTTGTGTTTCATTATACTAATTCTTTCAAACAGCAAAAGCTTTCCAGGGAAGTACCTATCAATGTGAAAAACAAAATGTGCTGCGTTGAACGGTATCCAATGGGATTACCTAGTTCATCTTCTTCCTTTGAGGCAAGATGAAGTGCATACCTAGGACACCCCAGGCAGATGTTTGCATGACCTGTGCTTATAAACTCCTGACTTACCTCCTTACATAAATCCTCTGTCTACAGATTGTTACGTCTTATCCCATGTGCAGAAATGACACAAATTCCTGATAACAGTTTTGATGTGCTGGAAGATTTTCTGTTTCCCTGTCAACACTTTATTGTATCAATAAAGCAGATCCAGCACTTTCAGCTTTCTAAATCTAAATTAATTGTTATTATTTGAAACTTGTTACTCTCATCTAAACACCACGCAGTTTTTAAAGCAGGGTATGCGGGAAGGGTCATGACACTCCCGAGTACAACATATCTGCTCTTACGTTCCATGCAAAAGGGAACAGAAACAGTGCCAGCAACAGAATCTGTTTGCCTTCCTCCTTCGGGAGCAATCCAACATGTGGAAACATGAGGGCTCTGTCATTTGCAGAAAGTGTGTCAATTTTAGTAAGACAGGATCCATCTGCTTTGAGATGGGCAGAAGATTGTTTGCATGATAATAACCTCTTTGTATGTTGCAGAAGATCTCTGGTATGTTAGCAACTTGGTGAAGATGTGCAATACTATGCTTACTTATTTAGCTATAAGTCATAGATATCAATATTATGGAGGTTTTTACACATGGTTGACTTCCATTTAAAGAAAAGATTACAGAATTACTTGAGGAGATTCGAGAATGGAACTAGACAAATGGAACCTTTTCTGTTGAAACCTCCACTTGGCAGTGGTGGTTCACCTATAAAGTTTGCCCACTTTTCACAAAACTCATACTTAACAGATCTCAACTAATGTGATTAACATGGACTGAATTTCAGATATTTCAGATGCAATGTGGAGGATCTTATCTCAGCAAAAAGACACCGGATCAAACATGGGTGCAGAGGACATATCTTCTATTTGTAACCTAGAAATAAGAGCAAATACCTATTTTCCAGTTTTATCTGCTTACTGCTGACTTTTCATCTGTTACAATAATCTCCTTTTCTCTCTTCATTAATTTATGCCCATAATTAACTTGTGTCTGGTAATTATATGAAATGGTATGGAATGCTCATATTAAAACTAAGCTCCATGTGAGTTTTGGTAACAGATATTAAGCATGTCTGATCAATCAACTTGACCTGTAATATCAGGTAAAAGCCTAGGCAAAAAAACAATTAAACAAGCCACTGAAGACTCAAATAAGACACCATCAAACAAGTCACCAAAACCAGGATATCTTAGCTGTAGCTAATCTGTTTGAAAGTCCTTTCTGAAATTATTCTCAGGAGTAATGTTATTTAAAATAATTTGTGTATCTGAAGGATGGATTGTAACTCTCTTCCACCGAAGTATTAATGCAAATACAGTGATTAGCCATTATTGATTTGGTGCTCAAAATATTGTCACTTTAAGGTTGTGTTCTCCTTCCTTCTTTTCAGAAGTGTGTTGCACAGTGGTACAGTGATCCCTCTAAACTGGAGAATTATGATGAAGTAGTAAAGCAATATGCTATGCCAAAGTGCATATAACAATACATCTGCTGGTCGGATGCGTTTTTCTCTTTCTTTTCTTTTTTTCTTGTAGTTTTTTTGTTTTGGTGGGGTTTTTTGTTTTTTGTTTTTTTTTCTTTTGGCAACTGTATAACTTCGCTTTTAACTACTGAAGCATGGTTCATGAAGCACAGATTATATTCTTTAAAATACTTTGCATTAATCCTCTGCTGGAATAGGGGTGAAGAGCATGCGTATCCATCCCCACTGCCGGCAGGTTATCTAGTACTGTAAGTTTAGAATGCCTTTGATATGAGACACTATGACACCATGGAAAGAGGCACAGTAATAAAATCTCAGCCTATGTACTACTAGCCCACAGTTTCACTGTTCTCCTTTTGTTCCACTAGTAGTCTGCACAGATAAAAGTAGCTCTCAGGTTATACCATCGGGGACTGGCTCTGTAACTTGCTGATTTGCTCTGTTTTCCTCTGTCCTAGGAGAAGCTCCAATTTATTCTGCACTTTTATTTCTCCACTTTTTTTTTTTTAATTAATAAGACTGTGGAATAACTGCAAGACTTTCTTTTCAGAACATTCGCTGCTCTTTCAGCATGTGTTTGTTACTCAATTCTCTTTCCACTACTAACCTATGGATGAGAATTTCCTTGCATACAGAGTAGCAGTGGAAGCTAGCTTGCTTGTGCATACCTGAACAAATACATTTGGAATATTAAACACCTGCTAATTAGAGGCAGATTTCCAAAGTCAACATGTGTGCCTACTTATGTGGGCAAATTACAAATTCCTCTCCAGCTGGACAAGAGAACTGGTTCAAGGATTTTGTTTTCAGCAGAGAGATCATAGCTATATTCGTCTGGAATTGCTTTGTATGTAAGGATGCCTCTAAACAGCATAACTGACCAATGTACATGATTTAGACTAGTTATTTTCTAATAGCCATGCCATTAGACTAGCCAAGCATACGACAGGTTTTCTTCATAGCTTTGCGGAATATCTTTATATAACCATTCATTTTCACTGTCAGACTGTATTTCTTCTATCTCAGTGTTCTTCCCAGAAGGAGACCTAATCTTAAAACATAACAGCAAAATGTCAGCTTGCACTGAGGTACCTAAGGCACCATTCACTGAAAGGAGATTTTGAGAAACAGTAATATCAATGTTACCTTTTAATAAAGCATGAGGCAAGTTGCAGCAGCTTAAAATGTTGCCTTTAAATAACCTACTGTTGTCCACTAAATGTGTGTTAAATTAACAGAATTATAACTGAAAAAGACTTTTTTTTAAATAAGTTTCTAGGACTGATATTGATATAGTGTTTGGCTTAAGAAAAACAATTGGCTATGAATCAGAAATCAAACCACTTTTGAATTGAAAAATATTATAAAATTATTCTGTTTTAAAACTACAAGAATACCCTTATTTCTGTGTTACTTCTGATCTTATTTCTTTCTCAACTCCTGGTCATACATTCCTGCGTGTTATCGCTAAACTTGGAAAAAAATATATCTCTGCCTTTCTTTTTTTCCTTTGCAAATACATTCCAGGAGTATAATTTTCTCAGAAGTAGACTTGTTATGAATTTTTTTATACTGCATTTTTTTCCAAGATGTAAATATACCCAAAGGAATACTGGTCTTATCTAAAAGTATTTTATAATATTTTTATAACATGTGCCAAGCTTTCTGTGTACCAGAATGAAAAAAAGGTTTTTACAGAAGAAAAAAAACCCCAGAACAATCTAATAACTCATTTTGGCTATGTTCTTCAGAATAGATCCAACTAAAAAAAAAATCAGTTATTATCAATGGCATGAATTTCCAGGAGCAAACATTTCCCATCTCTAAGAAGAAATGTCAGCAGAAACAATTGTGGTCCTGTTGCCCTCAGTTCCAACTTCAGATCCCTAAGGAATGTTCTTCAGAAACCTAAAAATTTCTAGTCTTATTTGTTTTCTCTCTCTCTTTGTATCTCTTGCTGCCTATTTGCTGGTAATTCAGCATGGACAGCAAAAAAACCCCAACCCCAAAACCCACAACCCTAAAAACTGAAAATACTCAAGAAGATGGAGAAAATTTAAAATGGTTCCTTAACTGTTGGGAACAAAAAGTAAATGACACAGACTAATGTGTGAGGACACAAAACCAAGGTGTATATAAATTGATGGATGAATTAAATTGTTAAAATTAGAAGAGAGGGGAGAAAGATGAATAATCTGTCATTTTCATAATACATCAACATTTGCTCATAATCAGAGGTTTTTTTAAAGCCCATTTTATCACAAACTTCAGACTTCTGTTTGACTCAGTAACAAAGCTTCTGAATAGAGGGAATATAGCACAAATGTCTGAACAGCCTTAAACAGAGCATTACAATTGGATGTTACTATAATAAAACTGCAACACTGCTCTGAAGCTGAAACAGAACCTCATGGCTGTTGCTCAATATATTTCTAAAAGATAGGTTCAATAAAGATATATCCAGTTTCTGCACTACAGAATCTCACAAGGCCACAAAAGCTTTATATATTTTATTGAATTATGCCTGAAGCATAGATTTGTAAATGAGAATTATGTGTTCCTGAAACCTAGCAAGGAGATACCGTTTTATTCTCCAAAGTTGATTGTATCCCTCCCTGACCCCCTTTTATTTTTCCTGGGCTCTAAAAAGCAGGCTAAAATAGCAGAAGATATTGAAGACTTTTTTGGCTGTTTAAAATACTTTAATCTGCATGTCACAAAAATGCAGGTGATTTTTTAAAAGTGCACAGTGCCATGCGATATTGTTACACGATGATAGGACAGTCTTTTTAATGTTCTTGTTATGATTTTAAGTAGGTAAGGTTATTGCGTACAGCACTTATTCTGTTAGTAAAGCATGAATACAAAGACTGTTGCTGAGATACAATTGTTTCTTAAAAAGTATCTAAGAAATGCTTTGTGTTTGTTTTGCTTACAACCCTAATATGTCTTTTTGATACATCTATGGGTTATGTCTATGCAAGCGGGCATACATGTACACTAGAAAGCAGTCAAGGTTCCTCTCCATTTTGTATAAAGGAATATTCAGATTATTTGTTTAGTCTCAGTAACTCACTGCCTTGGAGACAGTGGATAACATTCACTCAGAATAGCTATGATAAAACATCAAGAAATATTTGTCAGAAGTCTTTATATCTTAGCTACTGACATAAGACAACTTCACCTTTCAAGAAAATCAGAGGACGAAAAAAATAATCTAATGAAATTTGAATGCATCTTTCCAACAAGTCCAAAAGTTCTAAAACAGTGTGGATTCTGATTTTTCATAAACCCAGAAACCAGTGCTGCAGCCAGAGATTGCTGCATGTCCTCTGTAATGTCACCTAGCGAGGGGCTGTATAATTTAGAAAAGCAAATCCGAAGACTGGTGCCTCCCTGTGGAAACATTACTGTATTTTCACAGACAAATGTCAGACTGATGCAGCCATCAAAGGCAATGCTACTGACTGATGTCTGAGTCAAAGACAAACAAACAAATCTAAAAATAACTTTAACAGTGCAAATATAAAAGGATCAAAGACATAGAGGAAAGGAAGTACATGCAACAGTAGCACACATTTGGAGTTAAGCTGAAAAACAAGGAAATTAAAAGAGAGGGAGAGGACATGATTTCCTACTTTCAAAATTTAGACATAAGCATGGCACCTGAAAAGAGACATCAAGACATAAATCTGGTTCACTTTTCCATCACCACAGTGAGCTTACTGGCAGTAAAGCCAGTAACAACCCCACTGCACGCTCTGACAGTGTTCAGGCTGACTGGAGGGCAAACGCTGTGATCCTAAAAGCATACGGAAATCTCCACTACTACCAACCAAAAGTTCCAACAGGCTGAGAATTCACTCTCTCCAGTTTTCTACAACTGCCACCCATTATCATGGAGTTACAAAGCCGCCCTGTTCTTTCCAAGCCAAGTGGTACGGAGTTTGATGTGTATGGACTATGGGAAGTCATGTTGAAGAGATGATAAAGGTGGACAGTGACTAGTTACTGACCAGATAGGTTTGAAAAGGTTTGTGGATAGGAACAGAAAAGGATATAAATGGAGTCAAAGCACCATTTAGGGGTTACCAAAGCATGAGTTAAGGACTGAATTTTTCTCCTGATGCAGAAGATTCATAGCAGAGGTGAACTGACTCCTGCTTTAGATGACTCTCGCACAGCCCCTGCTGAGGAGGGCTCAGCTTTTTCTCCAGTTAATGTCGTCTGAAGAATAATCTTTTAAGGTCCAAACCAGATACCATAAGGATAAACTAGTGCCCTGGTCTCTATCTATCTGCAGACTAATAGCAATAGACAGCAAACTTTAGTACTGTGATATTAGCCTTATTATTATTTATAACAGAAAATCTCAGTCTCTTAACCTCATGTCAACTGCAGTCTGCCTAGTTCCACAGCTTAGTTTTTCCTCACCTTACCAGTAGGTAACTATCTAGCTCTTTAAATAACATAGATAGTTATGCTACAATAAAACCAATTTGCAAGTATTGTTATTCCAGTAGGCAAATAGAAATTGCTTGTTTGTTTATAGTAAGAAGAGTTTTTGACAACTCCTAGGACAGTATCAGTTTGTCATAACAAGTAAGTTGCATCCTTGTCACTGAATTTTACATAATTACTTCAGCAGAGGTAACTACAACTATTAACTTGAGTAATTCTTCCACAGTTTAATGAATAGGAAACATCTCATGTTATCTCTGAAAATAAGCAGTTAAAGTTAGCAGCTTTCCAAAGCAATCTACAATGGAATAACTGCAGCTTGCCTTACTGTGAACATCAGATTAAGGTAGGATGCTTCCTCAGAAGTACCGACAGGAGAAACCCACCACAACATAGTTGCCAACTACTCATTGACAACAAACAGGAAAAAAGGTAGTAATAGTATCATCTACCCTGAACATATTAATTCCTGTTCGTCTTTCCTTAGAAAGAGAGCTTCATGGGACAGCTTATCCCTTTGTGATGTTAGGGACACAAAAAGCCACAAGTTGTACGCTGGGTATTGGACAACTCTGCAATCCACATATCCCATCAGCCGAAGACTGGGAAAAACAGAAAATTGCTGTAGAATAAACCTTTTATCAGGACACAGAGAGATTTCATGAATTCTTTTCCTCTGTTTCCCATCAAAACATTTTGAAGTTAGACTCTTTTTGAACAGGTCCATGAGGAACATTTACATATTGCAGTGACACCTCAGTAAAGTCCCCCTCCCCTAAGACTGTAGCCAGAAATTAGCAAATTTTCAATACCTGCCCTTCTTGATGTTTTAAAAATAAATTAAAAAGCTGTATTTAGTAGGGAGGAGGGCCAACGTCAGGTTTATGGAAAGCCACAAAACACCAAGTGAAAAAGGGAGTCAGAGCCTTGCACACAGAAGATTTTTACTTTTTTTTTTTTTAAACACATTTTCAGGAACATAGTGCACAGAATGAAACTTAAGATAGTCGTTAAAAGAGTGTTGATTTCAAATTAAATAGTTAAGTTGTTAAGAAGTAAATCATGAGGAAGTCAGTGAGAACAGACTTGTCAGTTACTGGAAAAGTGGAATCTGAAGAGAATATAAGTTCTTATTTTTATTTTTCATTTTCTACACCTGCTATTTACTATACAGAATCCAGAGGTTGTTTATCACTCTGCAGTACCACAAACATTCAAATATTAGAAAAGGTGTTTATGCACAATTTTCATTATCTATGTATCTATCTATCTTTACATAGTCACATATATGTACTACTTACCTATCATGTATCTACAGTTTCATGAGATTTTTAAGGTTCAAATTTCCAAGCTTTCTTTAGAACCTTGGGCCTAGAACTTTATTTAATGAGTTTCTTCTCCTTTAACCAGATATCAGGGTGAAATGGTTGAAAAACCAGAAGAATCAAAGTGTCTTTCATGAAACTGGAACCAGCTCCAGGGAAAACAAGCACAGTAGGATAAGGATTCTGACTGCTTCTTTGATTAATGCCTGTCTTTTGGGCTGCGTTTTCTCTTACTCAATATTTCCATAGATCCTAAAAAAATTCTATAAAATGTATGGTTCATATTATACAATATCTTGATTAAATACAATACCATGTAAATAGAAGTAATGGGGAAAAAAAAGTGAGATTATCATAGGCTCGTGTGACTTCAGGGGCTGCCAATTTAGTACTACCAGATGTATGGTAATAATTGCATAAATAGATAATGCTAGTTCTGGCCCCTCAGTTTAGTCCTCCATTTCACACTAATCTTCAAGTAGTCTTCAATATTGCCTTGCTTGGTTGCATGAAGACATTACAATGACAAGCACAGTAATTCAGAAATGTTGCCTGTATACAAGAAAAATTAATTAAATTGCTGTGGGAACTATAACTTTTATTAAACATTGTACAGTATGACAATGTTAAGTAATTCTGTTAGGTATTTGAAGCTGAATATTTAATACTAAATTTCCTTCTGTTCCTTTGGTTAAAGCATTTCCATGGTTCTTTTTTCAATTAGATTTTGTAAATTGTGTGATATAAAGAAACAGGCTGAAGTTTTGATAACTGTTTTGCACTTTTTAATATAGGCATAACGAATGAAAAGTATTTTTACAGGTCATATTTCTTTCTAATTCCACATACTGAAGCTGGTGTTGTGAATGCTGTACCACTACGGTGAAGTTTTCTGCCCTTACATAAACATAGGAAATTGGAATTAAAATAAAAATTCCAAATGTATTATCAACCTGTATTTTGATAATTGCTACCAGATTTTTGAAACATTTCAGCACCTGAGTTGAGGTTTGCTGAAAGTTTGACTTCAGCTGTGTCTGTTAAGTACTTGAAACCCTGGCTCATCCAGCTATCAAGCCACATGTTTGCATGCATTATAAATTGAGAATACAATTTGTGTAATTGTTATAGGATCTACCTAGAGCAACACCCCTACCTAATGTTGCTAGAAACTCCCCACAGTAAGAATTTAATTTCAGTAAACTAGATTCAGGATATGTAGGAACATAGAGAGTTTAGAAAAGCCTGGTGTTTTTCCCCAAAACTAACTTTCCATGGATGGTTTGCATCCTTTGTGGCCTAAATTAGACTAGAAACAGCAGCAGACAAGCTGCTCAGACTGAAATTTTCTATGTTGCATGTCTACCTTGGACTGATTTCTTTTTCCTTCAAGTTTTATTTAAAATAGTTCAGCCTACTTTCAGGGGGCAAAATTACAGTGCTTTAGACTATGCTGGAAAGCTTTTGTACTTTGAAGTGAAGGCTTGAAATCAGAATATGAAACATCTGGGTGTCAAGAATGTGCCTTTTGCAATCCCTAAGAAAATCCAAACAAACAAAAAAAAATAATGTGGCAGGTCAATAATACCCTCCGTTCATCACCTCAGCCGATTGAGCTGCTTAATGCAGAACCTGGGGCAGGACAACATATGTGTGTGGGAGGGGAAAAATAAAAGTGTTCTGACATTTCTGTGGCAAAAATATGGCAAGTTGAGCCTGGGGAGTATAGGTCTTCATTCCTAGTGGTTTGTGTAAGAGTTTATGTCGTTTTCATCAATATCCAGGCCAGTGATCAGAAATTTGTGTTAACTGGTGACAGTTCAAGTAAAATTCCCTGACTTCCCTGACGTGTGTTGCCCACGACACTACCTCCTAAGGAAGCAGCCCTGGCCTGCCTCTGCACCGTCCGCTCCTAGATGCTGCCATGAACGTTGCTGTGCCTACACAAGGAAATGGGGCAGAGAAAGAATCTTTGCTCAAAGCTACGCCAGCCAGATTTATTTACTTATTTATTTATGCAGACCTAACCTCCAAACAGAAACTGCTTCTTTTAGGCAGAGGGGCAGTTTATGTCAATTTAAATGTACACAAAACTCTGGCCTTAGAATTGCCTTTCAAGGAAATAAAAAAAAAATTATCACATTTTAAATGGTGTTTAACCAGGCATTAATTAGGTGTGAAACTCTGAGATAGTCTATTAATAATGAAGTTGCAGACTAAAAATTTGAAGAAACAAAGATCAAATAAAGATGAAACAGACTGAATCTCATTTTTATTCTTGCATCTTTATACAGTAGAGTATTTTATGTCATTTACATCTTTTTACACTGAAAGGAAAAATTACCTCCTACTGTTTTGGGAAAGCTGTTGAACTGGACCAAAACTATCCACTGAGATATTGCCAATTAAGGAGATATTACAGAACTGCACCTTCAAATTGTTATTCTGACAGGCAGTCATATGTACGGGAATGTTTTCCAAGGGGAAGACCTAGTTCTCCATAGTTCACAAGAAATCGAATTCAGTAATATAAGCACAAGAGGATCTTCTGTGTAAATGAAGATTCCTCATAGGATTGTACTCCTATTGCAAAGGTAGAAGTGATAATCAGATAATACTTTATAATTCAAGGTACAAGTGCACTTTCCTTTTTGGCTTTCCTTTTCTCATGTCTGGGGAAGGAATGATGACATGCTCATAACAGAATGCATAATGACAAAGCATGTGCATAAGGGCATAGTTTATGGGTCGTTTTGTATGAGCACGAGCTCATAAAAATTAATTGAAATAAGTCCCTCCCACCTTTTTTCTTGCAGTGAAGATGTTGTGAATTAGATGATAGACAAAAAAAGGAATGGTTTATGGTTCATTTTCCTCTCCAGACAGTAATTTCGCTGCATCCTTATCTTTCCTTTCCATCCCGTTTTATACACAAAGAAGGCAAATGTAAAACCAAAGAATTATAAACATAATACTTTGTGTATCACGTATTGCATTCAAAGACATTCTATTAAAAATTATATTCAAAATAAGAAATTTTAGAACTGAAAAATTTTTGTCATTTTCTGGTTCTCTTAAAATTGTGTACACGTTAGTGACTTATTGTTTACATTTGCATTGCAAACATGCTGTTATAGTGTAGTCTAATGCCTTGGTTTAATCTGTTTTGTAACATAATGTAGTTAGTGGTTCTAATAATCCCTTTTTTTAAAAAAGATAGTAAAATATTTTGTCATCATATAGCAGAAGTTACAAGAATTCTGTGCTTTCCTATGTTTACGACCTCCTTCCTTACAAATCTATCAGTTCTAACAGTAACCAATCCCAATTAAACTTCCTTGAAAATGGATAAAATGTCACTGATGTGGCCTTAACATAATAATCAGGCATATTCAATTTCACAAGCATGCTTCAAATTTCTACTACCGCAAACAAGACTAAACTCAAGTGCTGATTCTTTTCAAATATGATTGCCATTTACACTCAGACCTCTTCACACAGCTCCTGCTTTCTGAAGTATCATTAGTGCAAAAGTGAATCAGATCCATTAAGTCAATGAGCCGGTAGCTGATCTGTTTAAACTTTTGGGGGGCTATAATTGACTCCTTAGGGGTTTTCTATGGTTATTCCTTTAGATGTGCAATAGCTACTGATTACAAGAAATAGAACAGGTTATGTGGCCCTTCCAGGGGCATTTTTGTAGTTTTCTTGTGTTTGTCTAGGTAAAAATGAAAGTGAAATGTGAAAGTTTAAAACAGTTTCAAGGGTAAGTTCTACAAGTGATAGAAAGTCAATGAAAGTGACAGCCTCTATTTTAAGGTATAGTGATGATCTAAACTGCACAGGTTCAAGTAGCATTTATTAATATGATTTTTTTTTTTAAGCATGTAGTTGTCTAAAATATTATTAGATGCCTGAGTGTTTTTGAAACCATGTGCTTGCCTCATGACCACTGAAATCACATGAAATGTCAACTTCTTTCCCAAGGTCTAATATCACCACCAGCAAAAGCACTGGCTTGCATTCTGGATGACTATGCTTTATTAACAGCATTCAAACCCTTAAAAGAGAAAATTCTACATAAAAATGTCCCAACTGATTATGACTTCCCCTTCTGGAGGGTTTGGTGGTGATAAATTAGAAGCACATTTTCTCATGTGTTGTGACCAAAAGTTTCAGCAAGACAAGCATGTGCTCAGAGGAAAATGTTCCCAACTAAAGAGCCTACATCCAAGTTGCTTATTTATAGCTCTCAAAACATCGTTAAAGAAGGGATGTATTGCTATCCCCCTCTTCCAGATGAGAAGACTGGAGCTTTGCCACAGAATAGAAAGAAAGCAAGGCAAGTATTACATTTATTTCATTTTCCTTTCAAGTGATGGGGCCCTGCTCTCCTTTAAGCTGCCTGCCATATTCCTTTTTTACAGCAGTAAGCCATGGCTATTGTTATAATTTTTTTTTTGCTCAGAAATTACCTCATTGGAAAACTGCATAATAATACTTTCAGAGGAATTAAAACCTCCTAGCTTTTCTTGTGTCCTTGGCTTATGTCAGGGCCTCAGCAGCCTGCGAGGTGCTGTAGATGTGCACAGAAGCCGAGTAATTATGGCTCTGTTAAACGGAATTCTAAAGAGAGTTCATCAGGGATGTTTAGAAATTAACTAATCCACAAGATAGGCTTGTGAATCTGTTTACCATCCAAACATGAATAAAAACATTAAACAGATGATGGTAAATTGCAGCAACTGTTAAATACTATTGTAAACACTGAAAGGAACAAGTAATGGCAGGAGCAGGGCCCAACATTCATGGGGGAAAGGCAATCTTGCATTTAGGATGTTTCAACTGAAGGGAGATGCTTAAAAGTTACTGGACTAGAATTTGGTCTCCTCCTCCGTCAGCTCTCCCATGTTAGCCTGGAAAAGCAGCCAGAAAAATTTCTTTCAGCAGTGCAGTATTTACACAATATGGCCATTTTCCTGCCCCATATCTTCAAACCGTTAAGATAGCTAAGATGCTGTTGAACCCTGAGCCTCAGTAAAGAAGCAAGGACTAAATAAACATCTGCTACTGTACTCTGAAAGATCTCATCTCAGCATTGCAAGGCTCAACTTTTATTATTACCTTTCCTTTCCATTACTTTAACCCATCGCAGTATGGGGTGCAGAGAGGTGACAATAACATTTGAATACATTTTATCCTTCCAGTTCATCTCCTTTTTAGCTCTCTTCTTTAGAAAATGAGAATTGCTACTGCAGGAACACTAGTATTACTGCTGCCCAAAGCAGATTCCTCCGAAATGTAAATGTTTAAATGCTAGCACATTTCTATATGTTAAAATGGATCTTGGCTGCATGTCATCCCACCACTATGCTGAGATTTGCCCCAGGATGCTCCTGAATTTCCAGCAGTGCCTGCTGGCAAAGCACTCTATTTCTGATCTGCCTTTCCCCTTCACGCCCCTGGTGATTGCTACTGCAAGAAATGGCCATTAGGAGTTACTCAAGCACCAATAAAAAACAAAAATCACTGAATTGTCTGTATGTGGCAAGGTTGGGGGAGGGGGCAGGTAGGGGTGACCTCTATAAGAGGTCAGGGGCTAAAATGCAAGCAATTTTTCTGCCTCCTGTGACATCCTTTAAAAGATTTGCATAATAAAAGTTGATATGTTAAGGACATCTAAGGAGCAAGGAAACTTAGTTATGATCAATTAAACAGATTTCAAAATTTCCACAGACACCCAGCCGAACTACATAAGCTGCAAAACATGGTGTATCTCATTATCAAAATGCCTCAGCTCAGATCTTCCAAGAAATCTGAATTGCTTACCTTTAAAATGCTGCTGATCTCTTACCATTTTTTTTCAGATGGATCGCTTTTTTTCTCTCTTTTTTTTTTTTTTTTAAATAATAATTACCTTGTCACATCCTGCAGACCCTTCTTGGCCAGAGGAAAAGTGCTTTAGGTTCTTTCTATTNTTTTTCTTTTTTTTTTTTTTTTTTTAAATAATTAATTACCTTGTCACAGCCTGCAGACCCTTCCTGGCCAGAGGAAAAGCGCTTTAGGTTCTTTCTATTCACAGAAAACATCACTGATAAAAACTCTGTATTTGGAAAAATGCTGTTGTTTACACAGAAGATAAAAACTGTCCTTTTCGCTTAAACACATTAAGCAGTTTCCTCTCCCAGTAAATATTGCCCAAAGAGACATTACTGACTCTCAGTTCAGGATGGCAGTGGTATCTGATGCACAGCTGGGACCAGTTGACCACGCAGCCTCAGCTGCATCTGCTGTCAGACCCAGGGCATTGCCTCACCTCTTGGGCTTTGCTGTTGATCCTGAATCAGCTAGAGCTTCTTCTTGTGAGAAATGGGACTGCAAAAGGCACCAGAACGGCCATCTAAATCTTGCTGGTGGTTTTAAAAAACAAACCAAAAGCAAAAGAAGACCCCAAAACCTACAATCCTAAGCACCCTGCTCTGGTGGTGATGCTATTTGGTGCTTGGAAAGAGATGAAGGAATTGCCCTTTGCTTTAGTACGGGTAAACCAGTACTGTTCCTCTTCAGACAGAGAGGAGGAAAACAGCTCTGTTTTCTCAGAGGAATTCTTCCTGAAATTGGTAGACTGCTTCAGCATAGGGCAAATGGATTTTTGCTCTGGAGCTGCTCATTAATTTCAAGTTAGACTAAAGGATATAAGTCAAAAATTTGCCAGCAACACCAAGGAAAGTATCAAAAGAAAATCCATAAGTCATAAGCACAAAATAGAGCAAGACTATATGTTTTATAGTGGGGCTAAAGGCTCATTAAAAAGGAGGGGGAGAATAAGAGGGAAGTCCTGTTGATAATCCATTTCTTTTCTTACCTCAGCTGTATGAAAGAAGAGCTTACATGATGTATTTTGTGATTAAAAGCTTTACTGCTAGAGGAAAATAGAAAAAAGAGCTCAAATTAGTGCAAGAGGAGAGTTGTAAGTTAAATGACTTTTTTAGAGTAAAATTTCTGAAGAAGACTTCGAGTAGCAAATGCAAGATAGGATTCTTCTGCCCAGTTATGTGCCTGAGACTATGATATCATAATCTCCCTTTTTTCCTATTCATAGTTTTCTCCTTTTCTCTTAATAGTAAAGAAATTACATAAGAATTGCTGCTGTCCACCCAATAGGGTCATGAGAATTGCCTCAGGTAGAGAATGAAGCTGAACTGGGTCTCTTACAGTCATGTACAAAGACATTAAGCATGGCTATTGTATGAGGAGAGAAAGCAGTGAGAGATATTCCTCTTTCTCTCCTAAGTGACCTGTATTCTCTAGTAATGACTACTGTGTTAAGATCCATGAGGCAGAAGGTGGCAAGGGAAGAAAATAACCTTCTTCTGGATAGCAACTCTTTTTAAGCATGAACTAGAATACTCAATCCTATCAAAACTGAAGCCTTTTTAAGCATGAAGAGAAGCAGTCATCCATGTACTTGTGGAAAATTGAGATAAAAAAGTATAACAGTATTAGGCCAGTGAGGCTGGAGCTGTCTGAAAATGTTTAGGGTTGCAATTTAGGATTTATTAATGTTTTTATTTCTGGCTTTAATGGGTTTGAATTATATGATATGCTTTAAATGTACAGTCTTGTTTCCAGAGGCCTCCCAAGCTTTTAGAGCTTAGTGTTAGCATCAAGTTTTTATTCTTAAGTTTGTTACCTGAGCCCTAGATAATATTCTCACAAAGCAAGTATGAAAGTAAGATCTTAAGTCCTACATTCAAACAGCATTTATTCTGCTGACAAATGCGTGCTTAGTCACTGGGGCAGGACTGAGGGAGAAGGGCTTTTAGTTACTATACTACTGCTTGCAAAATGAGTTCTACACTGCACCTGTGCTATGCAAGGGACTACTGTTTGAAGACCTCTACCTTTCCACTTATGCAGCTGTTATATCCACATCATACTGTGGTTACATCTTCTGTCTGGGGAAAATACCAACTCATGACCTGGCGTTACTCTCCCTGCACCCACACTGCTTCTCAGACCTAGAAGCAGCCAGACTCGGTAATCTCCAAGCAGAATAGACATGCTGATTTAATTTCTAAAATCAGTTTCATTACGGGGCCTCTGCCTCCATCATGAAGTATCAGATAAACCAAAATCATGTAATCAGTGGGTAAAAATATGTCTCTTAAAAAATGGAGGGAAAACAAAAAAGGATGCGAGCAACAAGGTCATGTTTCTGCAGTTATACTCAGTGATGCCAGAAAACTATTTTCCCTGCCTGCTCTGGGGATTTTTCTTATGCTTATCTACATAGTAATCCCTGGTTCTGGATGGGGAAGGACTCTGGAGAAAATTGAAAGTGTCCAAGTTAGAAAAAAAGTTGATTCTTCTTATATAAGTGTAAGGATGTTGAGGTCGGAGAAGGTGACTTCAGGCCATTTATTCTTTTTGTGAGGCATAGTTTGGGACATTTGGTAGACAGTCCTGAGACTTGCAGACTTCTTTAGGATGGTATAGGAGCTCTGAACCAACGAACAACAAAAAACTTGCCCTAACGAAATGAAAAAAACCCCATGTTATGCAACTTTCAGCTATATTATATGACCAAAAAAACCTTTTCAGCATTGCCATTCAAAACCAGCTAGACATATATGACAAACACAGCTAGCTTGCCTCTCTCGCAGGACAAGGACTCATTACAGCTGGTCAGATGAGATAATAAAGCTAGTTACTAACACCCTATAAAAAATTAAAAGAAACTTTTCAAACCAACAATCCCTTTCATTAGTAAAGTTCTTCAAAAGAGATCACTATTCGTGGTCCCCTGCAGAGTAGAGTCAGTATCTTCAACTTTACAGTTTATTAATAGTCTCCAAGTTTTTGCCAAGATAAGTTAATCTCTCTCGTGTTTTAGGTTTAAATTTGTTTGTTTTTCTCAAGAGTTCTTTAATGGAAAAGGTTTGGAAAGAAAGCAGCTGTCAGTTACATTTTAGAACCTGGTTTTGGCAGAGACATTTATTTTCTGAGCATTGCAGTCAAATCTGTCTAAGAACTGATAGGCCAAGGTCAAACTACAGTAATCTTTGGAAAGTAAATAACGAATCTTTTCAAGTGTTTTGACAGGAAACAAACTTTTCCAGCTGAAGGGCCATGGAGATACAGTGCGTGGAGAGGTGTGCATAAAATATATATATATGTATGTATATATACATGTGTACAAATGTGCGTGTGTATATATAAATGCATTAAGAGCTGGAAACAATTGTGGCTTTTACTTCTAACATCATAGCCCAGGGGATCCTTGCTGAAGTGTAGGCTTTATATTATTATATCCTCATTTCTATGGGAAGTAGGGAAAATGTGTTTGGGGTGCAGCTTTCAGGAAAGTACTTTTTCAAAACTTCATGGAACAGTGCATCTCCTGCTAAAGAGAGAAGTAACAGAAATAGGGGGATAAATAGATTTGAAAGATTCACAGCTTACAGCTATTTAAGAAGTGATTGATGAGTCAAAAAGGATTGTGGGCTAAGTGCAGATATGAATGAAATCTTCAGAACTTACAGATCCTAAATATCTGTACTGTGGTTGAACACAAGGCATAACAGCAAATCGATGGACGGGCAGTTCTGTCCCTCCAGTCCATGACTCGTTGGGGAATTAGGTTAACATATTATTGATAATTCTGCTGTCCTCCCAGAAGAACCACAGAAGATAATGCTGCTTACTAAGGAGACCAGCAAAAAGAAATGCATGGGAGATGAGCTCCTATCCATCCATTCTTGCCTGAGGCTACACTTCCATGCAAACTATTAGTCTCCTTGCAAACTGTCGTGTTGGACTGCCATTGTCCTGAGGACAAATATGATGAATAGGGTCCCAAACTTCTGTTACCAGATGTAAAGTTTAAATTCCATTCCTTCCTAACTCTCAGAAGCAAAAGTATCATTTTCCCAACACAGGTTGGTTAATTTAAATATCCAGATGGAAACAATACTAGCAACTTTTCTGTTTTCCCTTATAACCAACAAATAACTGTCCTGGTTTGAGGTAAAACAGAACCAATTTTCTTTTCAGTAATTTTACTTTTCAGCTAAGCCTTTTCTAAGTAACTAAGCTCTCTGAAATTAATGGCATATTTTTCAGACAGTAGTCCACTTCCAGAGTGATAAGGCCTTGTTTATAATTAATACCAAGAAATGGCATGCAGAGAGGCCCTTGCTTTTTTAATTGCCATAAAAACCAGGGTCAGCTAACTTTGTTATATGCCCCATTGGAGGGTCAGAAACAGAAGAGCATAGAGGGGTTGCACCTGCAGGGAGGAGTGGACAGGACAGGTAACCCAAAACTGACCAATAGGATATGCCATCCCATCTGCCTCATGCTCAGTATAAAAGTTGATGGATCAAAGGGTCAGCCCTCTTTCTTCAATGGCTGGTGTCCAAGGAGGGCTCTGTCTGTTTGTCTGACTTTGATCCTGATCCCTGCATTCCTGAATCCAGTTTCTGAGTTCAGCTCCCGTCCATTGCTGAATCCAGTCTGGGATATTGTATATATTTCATTATTTTCTTATTAATATTATATTTTGTTATTTATTATTTTATTATTAGTATTTCATTAAAGTAGTTTAGTTTCTTTTAAACTCCTAAGTCTCTCTTTCTCTCATTCTTTTCTCACCTGGGAGAGAAGTTAGAGAGCACCTGTCATTCGTTTTAGTGCCCAGCCCAGCCCAAACCACGACGACAACAACAGATCCCAGATGGGGGAAAGGAGAAAAACAAGAAAATATCCTGGCAGTTAGTCAAATCCAGAAAGTGGTAGAACAATGTCTAGCCTGCTTTAGAAGAGAGATCAGTATTCTCAAGGCCCAGTGAGATGTCCTTTTATTACAAGAAATACGCATTTACAAGGGTTATATGCAAACAAAGTAATATAGACGTTTTCACCTGAGAAGAGAGCATGTTGCTCCCTTTTTACCATGCCTGTATGTAAAATAAATATTAATCAATTTTCATCTTTAAAGTTTGTTCCTGAGAGCTCATGCTTTATACAATTCTCAATGCATATTTGAAGAAATAGTCAGAGGTATTCATATGGATACTAAAATCAACAATGTGGTTTTCTATTTAGATTTTTGAGGATACTCAAGTACTTTGGATACTGAAATGTTATGCATGTTTTCAACACTATTTTATCTAGAATCACTGTCTGAAGATCTTGTGACCGCAAAGAGTTATTAGACATGTAGTTACAGTCAAGGATCACAGAAGTATTAAAGATCTGTATTTGTCCTCTTATTGTTCTGTTGTTCTCAAATTAGTCAACCCTAGAAACAGTGGTTTTTAAAGAGCTCTTACCTCTGGCATGTGGTTTCACAATTTTCTGCAGCCCTCTTAACGTTGGCAGAGCTACTGCTTTTTAAAAAGGTAGATTTAAAAAAAACAGTCAAGTTTCATTTAATATTTGTCAGAGTGTTACAAAGCCTTGGTCTGCCTTTAAATGAAAGAATGACTAATTGGTGGTAGAATCCATTCCTCTAAGCAGCAGCCCACTGTTATAAAAGGAAGTGTTTAAGAGCAATACCGCCTGAAAGGGAAGACAAAACCACAGTTTGCCAATAATGTCGCTATGCTTCCACTTACTTGAATTATTCTATCTACATGCAAAATGCAGCCCAAGATGGAAAAACAGAAATTCAAGTTTACAGGGGTTTTTTAATTCATGTAACAGAAATGATGAACACAGTAAGAGTATGTGGAGAATATATTGGATAAATCGCACATTTTGACATCCAGGTTTGAATATGTTTCTAGAAAAAAACCCCAGGAATTAGATATTATTTCAGAGAACATAAGATATAGATAGTAAAAGGAGTAATTTAATTATTGTGATGGAACAAATTATGTGGGTTTTTTTTTCTTGATACTACTGCATATTGAAAAAGAACATTTGAATATATTTGCGCTTATAAGAGCAGGGCAGGATTGTGATTTCCAGCTTATTTACATTACAAAATAGAGCAACTCTTTCCTTCCACTAAAGAGGGAAATAGAGTGTCTTAAAGTTC
>VYXH01008556.1:354-12710 GCA_013397275.1 Burhinus bistriatus
CCATCTGTTACCAGTGAAAGGCTCTGGCACTGCAGAGACCTGGATCGCTGCGTGTTTTCGTGGGAGTTCTGTCTGGGTTGTCACATGCATTCTGGCGAGTGCAGAGGACATAGCTTCCTGCTAGGTGGATACCATAGCTAAGCTCCTTCTGAGAGGGTGATGACCACCAACTGAACTCACCTCTTGAACTGGTAGGGTGACTACACCATTCCTGCGTGAACTGCTGTGCAAACTGCCACCCCATGCCCTGCCTGACGTGCCATGCTCTGTTTGCCCACCCTGTTCGCAGTGCTCCAAGATATGTCCCACTATTATAGCAGACATTGGATATGTTACATAAAGGTCAACGTTATGATATCTTGAGATTCAACAAGGCCAAGTGCCGGGTCCTGCACTTGGCTCGCAACAGCCCCATGCAGTGCTCCAGAGTGGCTGGAAAGCTGCCTGGTGGAAAAAGACCTGGNAGGGGAGATCTTATTGCTCTTTACAACTACCTGAAAGGAGGTTGTAGAGAGGTGGGGGTCGGTCTCTTCTCCCAAGTAACAAGAGATAAGACAAGAGCAAATAGCCTCAAGTTGTGCCAGGGGAGGTTTAGATGAGGAAAAATTTCTTCACTGAAAGGGTTATCAAGCATTGGAACAGGTTGCCCAGGGAAGTGGTTGAGTCACCAACCCTGGAGGTATTTAAAAGACGGGTAGCTGTGGTGCTTACGGACATGATTTAGTAGTGGACTTGGAAGTGTTAAGTTTCTGGTTGGACTCAATGATCTTAAAGATCTTCTCCAACCTAAATGATTCTATGATTCTATTCTATGATTCTGCTGACGTGTTGGCAAAGTGACTTTCTTTCAAGATTGGCCAGAAGGTGGCTAATCAACAATGAAACATACTGATTATTTTTAGAGATATATATATGTACACAGATATATAAACTGCATGATTTTCATGGAAAGCCAACACAGAGCACCTACAGGCAGTATCAAAGACTTCCAAAGTTTTTTATCCTGTAGAACTCCACCACTTTTTCTGTTGAATGAGGGAGAAATGAAGCTGGCAGGAACCGGCAGCAGAGAGCCCGGACAAGCCAGCCATACCCAAAGCCCTTCTCCTCCCTTGGAAGAAGCAGCTGTGGGGAGTGGAAAACAGAGAGCACCCCCTCTGAAGTCCTTTCCCAGCCTATGAGATTTTTTTTCCCTGCTTCTTCCCTACATGCTAGAACTGCACCACTTGAGCACTGAGACAGTGACTGCCACAGGTTCACTCTGCTGATCCTCCAGCTGCCCAGCTCTGCTGTCTCCCTGCAGCACAGACCCCACCTGTCCCTTCATGTGCTCTTCTGACAAAGCTGGAGGAAAAACCTATAATTAGTACTTTATTCATTGCACATGAAGTGCTTGCAAAATAAAGTCACTGGGGCTTAGGCGTGACCTCTGTTTCAGACTGCAAATGTTTCCTGCCTGTGTGTGAGGGGAGAAGGGGGCTTAGGAGGAAGGGCAGCACTCTGGAGGGTTCTACAGGATAAGCGGCAGATTTGAACTTCTCACAGGAGTTGAAACTTTTTATAGCGTCACTTCTGCTCTCTGTCCATGTCTAAATGTAGAATGGAGCAGCGTGAAACCATCTTTCCCACAGCCACCTGGCTTAGTCAGGGAACAAGGCCAAGGGAAAGCCATCGGAGGAGACGAGAGGAGGGTTGTAAAAGGGTCTCCAGCAGCCTTTTCACAGACTATTAAAAAAAGTAAACTCCCAGGAGGTTTATTTTTCTGCTCATGCCTCTCCACACAAATTCAGAATGAAGTTTTCCATGTGACAGGGGAAACAGGCAGGACAGGAACCCAACTGCTCTCTGAATAGCAGCCATACCATGAATGATTACTTGCTATCTTCATCTGTTGACAAAATGATTTGAATTTATTTAAATAGCTCCCAGATGGCTGGCTTAACACATAAATCTAATATGTACCCAGGATTCATCACCTCTTCATTGATTTCTTGGTCTAACTATCATTTCTAAGTGGTTCCACATCTCGGATCTGTTGCGCATGTTAGGTGAGTAACCACTTGATCTTTCATTGAACTTCTGTTCCTCAGGCCACCTCTTCCTGTTACTGAGGAGAAAACTAACTGCTCCTGTGCATTAGCAATAGTAATAAAATAATAACGCTGCAATATCTCCAGTGAACAAAAATACCACTTCATGTCTTGGTGTGTCTGTAATTTAGGGTTGAATATGCCAGGAGAGCTGCCAGCCTGTCACCCAGGACCTGGATTCTGGAATGAAACTCAGCATCTGCCTGTGCCACCATACACTTGGCTACCGAAAAAAGAAATAAAAGACAACAAACCACGTGAGTTTTGATGCAGGTCTGAACCACTCACTCACTCTTTGTGCAAGAGTTAGTCAGGACTGTTCAGTGGAGCCTACAAGGTCAGGTTTTTTGTTCATGTAGAAGAAGAAATAACTTGAAAATATGTGGTACTCAGCCAGAAACACAATGCTAATGGACAGTTTGGGAAGCTATTAAGAAACATGGGATTCAGTACATCCTAATCTTTCAGTTCTTGAGGTATTTCATACTGGAGTTGCCAGTTCCAATGTGCATCAATAGACCAGCATTGCTGCAACTTGCAAGTCTATTTAGAAACCCCCTGCTAAAAGTTAATTTACTCTCAGCGCATCTGAATCTTCAGCGCATCTATTGTGCTTATGATATGAAGACACTAGTGGAACATATCCCTTTCACCACCAGATTACCTACATACAGAACAAAAGCAGCTTCAGGAAGCATGAAAACAGTTTCATTAAGCAACTACAATCCATGTGGAATCATCAATCCAAAAAAGTGTTGAATTCCAGTGTTCTTTAGATGAATTTTGGAAATTTAGCCCTATGTTCCTCGACTTCAAATCTATATCCAACCTCAGTGCAATATCTATTCACTTTTGCAGCCTGTGCCCACGATCTCCAGCTACACCACTCTGCAGCATCCTGAAATAACCTGGAGGTCAGGGACGTGATACACCACATTATTCAGTAACGCCATTAGGGAAGTGCTAGGAAAGGCAGTCAAGTTTTGGGCATAAGAACAAGGTACTGGAAGATAGGGAAAGATGTGAATTTATAGCACACCACTTGATTCATGCACTGTAAAAGCCTGCTGCAAATGTGAAGCAGCTTTTCCTGCTGTGAGTGAGAAAGGACTAAGGCACTCTGCATTCACGGTGGGCTGATCACATGCACACGTGCACTACTGTGAGTTTGTTTCACACCTTGTCTTACCTTGCAGTAACTTGTTTGGGTGCTCCACTGCACACAGAGGATCTCAACTGGTTTTTTGAAAAGACCTCCTGGACCACATTTAGTCTATGTGCAATTGGTCTGGCCCTGGTACACCTAAGCACTTGATTTACCTGTGCTAAAGAGAGAAATATTTTGTAAATGCTGCTAGACAAAAAGATGAATTTACCAATGGTTGGGGTTTATAGTTTTCTCTCTTGCTGGAAACTTCTTGGAAAGGAGAGAGTGATTTTGTGTTTTCTGTGAGCATAATATAATTGGAAACTCAAATGCAGTCATGTGCAAGACAGTATGTACTTTTGCCTTGTCAAGTTTAAGCATTACAGATTTTGCTACAAGCTACCTGTACTGCAGTCCAAATCACTTACCTCAGGTTCCTACCATGGAAATGGTTCACCGATACCAATAACTTGTTCAGCATCTGTGTTTATCTCAGGACCGGACATACTTGGTTGTATCCCTGGTTTAATTATAAAATTAAATCATTTAATTCTTCGTAACAAGACAATCACTAAGATTTCGTTATCTTCTTGCTAAGCTGTCATAATCCAACAACTTCAGCGGAATTTAGACAAGTGAATCATAAGGGGAAAAAACCCTGAGAACTCATATTCATGCAGTATGAGGTTTCACCAAGAGGAAATGGGACCAAACTCTGTTCATCGTCTGTATTAAGTTTGTTCATCCAGGGCAGGATGCAGTCTTAAAATACTCTATCGCTATGGGATACACATCTCATTTCGGCATGCCAGTCAGTCATATGCTGTAATCCCCATTTCTGAAAAACAGACCCATGTTAAAATCAGCTTTCTCAGTTATTTGGAAAATGCAGCCACAGTACCTCTGACTGACTACAGGTGATTCAAAGAAGCTGGGCATGCCATTTACCCGTCTCCAGAGAATGCCAGTATTCACACTATATATGGGTCTTGCGTCTCACCCCCTTGTGCTAACATAGCTCCACAGGCTGATGTGACTTGAGGGGAGAATCACCCTCATGCGCACTAACATGAAACCTTAGATAAAGGATCCTATGCACTTATTTAAAAGAGAGGTACCCTGCCTGGGAACAATGAAGTAGAACCACAGCACCTAACAAGAATGGCTGAGTGGCACCTGAGTGCACAGATGGGCTGATGGGGCTTTCTGCTGATGACAAGCAGAGGGGGCAGAGCAACTGATTGTGAGAAGAATTTGTGTCTTTCCTTTATGTAAAAGGGTTCACATATGGTTGACAGAAGTGCAAACTCTGTTCAAGAAACATACAGACAAGTTTTGAGCCAGGAGAAAGGGGAGAATGCCATTTGCAGTGGTCAAATTATGATGGTATCTGGAGTGTTTAGGTCGACATAGATGCAGAGAGTAAGAACAGCATGTCTAAGACTCATCTCACCTACCCATATTTACACCAAAATAACTTCAGTGGAATTCTAGCTGATTTATACCAGCTTTACAGAGACCAGCTCCCAGACTTCGAATGTCACCCCACTTCCCAGTGTCACAATTGTCAGGATCTCTAACAAAATGTGGTGTACCCTGACTGGGAAAGTTGAGGGGCAGTCTAAAAGAATGCATAAACACATTAACTGAATCAGACATTAGCAGGAAAACTACTTCTCATGAAATAATTAGAGCCCTGTGGAAAAAACACAGTGTGCTTCATATTTTCCGCCCAAATTCTATGCAGTTTGGAGCACCTCGTGTCCAAAGAAAATTGTGCTCTAATCACCCAGCCTTGCATGGATGTCATGCCCTCTAACAAATGCAAACACCTTATCAAGTTATCACAGCATATCCTTTCAAGGACTCTGAAGGCAGCTGCCACCCACGACGCCTCTTGCTGCCTGTAGCATTCCAGACGCTCGCACCTCACTTAATACAGTAACAAAGACAGCTTGGCTGCCACGCAGCCCACAGTGTGCTATTACAGCTGTGAAACAGCTAACTTTGGCAGCCATATATCATTAAGGCTTTGTTTCAGAACCTCTCAGAATAGCTTTTTGCCATGAAGCCACCAGTGTTATGCCCGTAAATTGGCACAAGTGAGCAGAGTGTCTGGTGCATGGCTGAAAGCAATGGACTGGGTTTTGGAGCTGATCAATGTAAGATGGAAACCAAACCACCACCACACAGATACACCGACAGCAGTCATTTAACAGCAGCTCCTCCCTGGATGCCAAAGTTTTGCAGCTTTTGAATCAACAAATGTGTCTGGGATCTTGTCATTTTAAGGTCTAAGTAAGTGACTGGACAAACACAAGCTCACTGCTGCAAGTCACTAGGCTGAAGGTGAACTGTTCTGAAATGGGACAGAAGTAATGCATGTTGAAACCTGGGTCTATTTTCACAGAGCAGGGCTTTGCTGGTTATTGCCTTCAGGACACTAGCAAAAAAAACCCAAACAAACTTCCTTTTGCAGGGGGGAGGTAGGTAGTCATCAGAGAGGAAATGGGTCAGAGACTGCAAACCAGCACCAACAGATAAAATTCCACCTGTATGGAGTACGGTGAAGAGACAAGGCTCAGAGTACAGGCGCATCATTGCAGGCATTTCTATGAGTGTTTGTTCAGCAGTGATGGCAAAAGTAAGTGCTAAGGGCATCCTCCCCCAGGGACGAGCCTCTCCCTGCAGAGACAGGACTGTGGTTAAGGAGCGAGCCTGCAAAACAGCTTTTCCTCAGGACTTCTTTTCTTCAAACAGGGGAATCACAGCCGTACAGTCTTGAGCATCCCATGTGCCTAGGCAGCCGTCAGGCTGCAAATAAGGGAAGGGAGTGAATAAGCTGTGATTGTTAGGAAAAATTCAGCTGACTAAGTTTTAAAATTGTCTTAGCAATCTAGAGCCCTGCTGTGGCTTTAAGGCATGACCTGGACCAGAGAGGGCATGCACTGAATACGTATGTGTTTATTTTTGTATATGTGTGTGTGTGCGTGCATGTGCACGAGACCGGACTCCCTTGGGACAGTAGAGCTGAGCAATGCCACAGTTAGTCTGAGCCCACTCCCAATGGCAGCCCACCATTTCCCTGCCCTGGCCCTGCTCTGGTTGCAGTGCAAGGCGGTGGCTGGGGCAATGGTCCCACCTTTCCCACCCGCCCCAGACTGTGACTCACTGCTCTGCAAGCAGGAGAAAGCTCACTTTCTCTTCTGGTCTTTTCTATATACGTGTATACAAGGATACACACTTAGATGCACATGTGAGTGCATGCAGCCTTTCATAATCCAGTCCAGACGTTTTTAGCAATAAAATCCGCATTGGCCAAAACCAAAATAACTATCTCGTATTGGAGAATCCCTATAATTGCAGTTTTCCCCTGACTCAGAAGATGATCCTGCCTCTACAGGCCTCAGGAGGAATGGACTTTCTTTCCTGCTTTTAGGTTAATGCTCTTTTGCATTCACATCTCATATTCCCTGACACTGCGTGTAGAAAGGACTAAAGTAGTAGGGGTTTCATGTGTATTGCTTAGCATATCTTTTCTTAAACAGATTTGTATGAAATATAGGTGAATGCTTAAAGAAAGATAAACTTATAAACTAGAACACAGGTGTTTTAGGAAATGTCATAAATCAGGTTTCTTTCATGGTCTTAATATGATCCCATTTGCTCTAGTCTTTAACCAATGATGACATTACTGTTACTTTTCACAGGATCATTTTCCTGCTAATCACTAGCTGTCACTGCACTTTAGGCTGACACTACAAAAGAGACTTGGAAGCATAGAGGGGATTAACATTGAAAGAGAAGACTGAATTTGGGTCCCAGCTCCTAATGTCTGTTGTCTGGCTTTTCTATTTCAGCATCACCAAGTTTTCTGGTAACTGGTTGTTCTCTTGAAAAATCAAGAAGAGAAGCAACATCCCTAGTAGAGTACAGTGAATCTGGCAGCTGGCATCTGAAGTTGGTCAAAGCCTGGCAGAGGTATAACTCTGCCTGAGTGAGCTTTCTAGGCACAGAGCAGAGGGCAGGAATGTGGAGCTGGAGGAGGTGTGGAGGTGGCACTGTCACTTGTAGCTTCAGCCTGCTCTAAAGCTGGCTTGTGTTGATAATGGGAACATGACCAAGATTAATTATAGGAGTGGATGTCTGGCAGTCCTTCATCCAGGCTTTGCCTCAAATCAGGCGCTAGAAGTGCGAGATGCAGAGATAGAAACTACTTATACAAGGGTCAGAATAAACAACTTTCCTGTGTGAATTTTGTGGCCAAAGGGAGTCCTGTTGCTAAATAGAACATCAGACACATCAGCCTCAAGACTGCCTCAAGTGCAGCTCCCTGACACATTTATTTTTACTGCAATAAATTAAGCAGGTTACTTGGCACAAGGAGTCAAAGCTGTTTTGTGAGCCCTGTGCATCTTGCACATCAGCTGAGTCAGAGGTACATCAAGGAGTCCATCAGTATCCCTGCTGCCTTCACAAGTGTCACTACAAAAATGCCAACGCCTCTTCCTGATTCAGCATGTCAGAGCTGATAAAGCAGATTTTAAAACCCTTTGACTGTGGTATGAAAATACAAACACATGCAAATATAGGAAGCAACTAACAAATGTTAAAAAAAATATTAATAAAACTTAATAGTCCTACCACAACAGTCTGCTGAAGCCTTCATCTCCCAGACCAAACTGCGAGAGCGGTTTCACTGGTGAAGAAAAGAGATACTGTCCAAGAGGAGACATTGCCTCTTCGTTGTTTGCTCCTGGGAGAGAAAGCAACATGGGAAACTCTCCTGCCTGCCCAGGACACTGGGCCAGAGTCATGGCAAGTCTGAGTTTGGGATGCTCTCCGGAAGTTGATGTCAAGGATTTCACCCACTGGCAGCACTGGGGTTGTCTTAGATTTGTATGTTAGATAGCTGGGAGTTGGGAGCAACAGAGAGATGTCTCCAAGGTACGCGTATTTTCATTAGGTTCCTGTTGATTTAGGAAGTCATCTGCATGCTTCCCCTTTGGGGACACAGCAAGTGCAAAACAGTGAAATCAGTAAATTAACCTTTAAGAGGGAGGAGCTCTCTAGAGGACACAATAGAAGTTAATAAACTTGCTCTGCGATGCTCTTGAGAGCTCTGCACTAACAGCTCGCTACTGCAGTGCACAGTGAAGGCAGACATAAGGATGGCTGCCAGACAGTAATGGACCCGTACTCTGAGCCATTTGCATGTCTGTTTTACCATTCAGCAAACCCTGAGAGCAGGGCTAATCGGCAGAGGAGGAAATGGTGGCATCATTGTGTATGCCTGAATATTAACCCGTTGACGTCATCCCCTACACAACATTACCAAATAGTCTGATATGGGCTGCCAAGTCCAAATCCAAATAACAACTCTCTGTGGATAGCAAACATTCAGAAAGAGACATGATTTTTGTCTGTTTTGGTCACTGGTTTTGGACCAAATAAGTTTGGTCCGAATTAATTTATTCAAAGCAACAGGTATCTGAAATAGTTCTCAATAATAAGAGAGATTTGGTTCCCCAAACTATCCTGAAAACATCCAGCTCTCCTCTTCTTCAACAGAAAAATTACTCATTTGCATCTGATGCTGCATAGGTACGCAGGGTCTCCTCTTGTAGAGAAGGCAACACCTTCTCCACATGATTAATCTAGTTCCTTTCACTGGTGAAACATTTTAAAAATATTAAAGCAATGTTATAGTGATGTTTTTCTTGCTAGTTGTGTTACTGAAAGGCCCATGGTTACGTCGGGGGTGGATGCAGGTAAGCACTCCACGGTGACAGACCCGAGGCAGGGACCTCCAGTCTGGATGTGTGATTCAGTACTGTCCTCTTCCTTGGGCCTCTGACCCCAAAGAGAGACTGGAGGAGGTGGCAAATGAGCCCTTACCAAGGCTCCTCAAGGAAAGAGGAAGGTCTGCAAAAAATTTGACTCCATGTATTATCAGAAACCCTGCAGCTGGCATTGCAATTACTAAGTTAGCTTAAGCAGCCAGGTAATATTACACCGATAATTGTGTAATTTCTCTTCTGCTGCCGTTACATTTACTGTGTTGGTTGTGGTTGAAGTGTTGGTTTCACTTTTCCTTAGCTCTTTGATTTCACTTCTTTGTTTACAACCCCCCCCTCCACGCTGTACTGGCTGGGATGTGTACACAGTACCTAAAAAAATTTACCTACTTCATCAAAGGAGGGATATTCCTACTGCATTTAGGTTTTATAAATGATGTATTTTATCAAATCTTAATTAAAGGCCAAATGCAACCTCAGAAGCCACCTCCAGAGTGTTGCAGCTAATAACACAGTGTTTAGTAGCATCTCTTTTTGGGTCCACTCTGCCCACAGAAATGGGAACTCATTTTAAGGAGTAAAGCCTGTGTTTCTAGAAATAGAAATAGCAACAGCGTAAGGGCAGAGGGGAGAGGCTATGCTGCAAGTCTCTGCCCTGTCAGGATGTGAGTGTCCTACCTCCTTGCTGTAAAGGACTGAGGACTTGACTGTTGGCCCTTGGACTTCATGAAAGTAAAAGGGTGATGGGCATTACTGTGTGCATCGATAGATACAGGGGGATCTCTGCACTTGCAGGATGGCCAGTTGTTGGATTACATCTGAATTCAGAAACTCTGTAGTTATGTTTGTGCAAAATGTTAAAAAAAATGTGCTGAAGAAAATTATGGGCTGGATCCTGACTCTCAGAGGTTGCAGCACTTGGCAGAAGAGCAACATTTGTGTTGTACTCAAAACTCTCTGCTTGAAGAAGCCAGATATCTGTGGAATGTCCCCAGGGTCTGGAGAGAGCACAATCAGCTGCAAAGGCTGCTCTATAAGGAGGGAATTACTAGAGGATAAACCCCCTGTTCCCCTCCTGGCACGAGCAGGTGCACGGGGAAGCAGAAGGGTGGATCCCAGTCCCAAAGTAAAACTTGAACTCAGGTTTATGCCATGTTATTCAGCAACTGCATTTCAGTGCTGCCTGTATATGTGCTGCTCAGAAAGAGCGGAGACGCACTCAGGGGGCTACGGGAGGAAGGCTTTCCCGTCAGAGCTCATCTGCCTCTGCAGAACACAACCCCTTTTTCCTCTGCTGTTTTGCAGCCAGAATGAAGGACGAGGAGGCTGGACAATGCCAAAGGGATTGGCTGTTTGTAGGTCTTTTATTATATGGTACACACAGTGGAGCACATCCTGACATAGATTTTCTTTTTTCTGTTCCCCAGTCTGTTTTCCGTCCCTGAATGTTAAGGCTATGAAATCAATAACAGATGACAAGTGGGTTTAATTTGTGAAGTAAGAGGAATGTAAGCCTATCTGAGTAGTTAACAATTAACAGTGCCAGACTGAGAGCAGGATTTTGTTCATTTCAGAAACCACCTGGGGCCATTCGCTTTGCATTAACATATACAGAGATCTGGAACGTACCACCTTATTGTCCCGGTGCTGATCAGTACGTGCACAAACTTTCACATTTAGCGTAAATCCAGTTATGTCTGGATGACTTTCTCTGTTTTATGCAGTTATGCTGTTTAGTCATGAATCACAAACCTTGTAATTAAGGCTCAAGGTCAGGAAAAGTGGGATGGAAGGTGAACAGACTTCAAGCTAAAGGCCTTTAAAGCCATCGGTTGTTTACAGGAATTGCCATGCGTTTTCCTGGACTAGATTGACAGAGTGAGCATTAACAGAACAAACTTAATTCCTCCTGCATTCTTGCAGGCAGTTTCCTCTAACTGAGGAATTAAAGGTCATGCATAGGCTACCTCCTGCACTACCCCAGCCACGCTTTACCAGCCCATCAGCTCCAGGCTCCTTGATAGGGGAAGCAACCAGCTGTAGCACAGTCAGTGGCTCTGAGAGCCAGCAGCTGTTTAGCACCTTGACAGATCCTTCAAAATGACACATTATATTTTCCTCACTTCATCTGGCAGTGCTGGTTTAGTACACACACAAAACGGGGAAATTGCTGCGAAACTCCATTTTTCTTTATTCAGTTTCATATGTGGGATGGAATAACTTTCCCTGTGAATTTCAAGTGTCTGCCACTGAGCTACACAATCTCTGATAACTGGTGGGCCTCCTGTAATTCCCGCACCTGTCTGGACTTGGCAATGGCAGACCTTTGAGGGAACCTTCTTGCCACAGCCCCTTGGCCCCGTCTCCTCCCGTGTTTTAGTGGAGGCCAGGCAAAGGGAGCCTTTGCTGTGTTCTGCAGACTTCAGGGGCAGAAACTGCCTCTTCCTTCCACAGGGTTTTGGGCAAACACCAGCTAAAGAGCCACCCTTGCTTTGCCCACTGTGATGGCTGAGGTCTTTACCCCACAAAAGGCAGCAGAAGCCAGACAACTAACAAAGACCTGCCACAGTGGTGGAGGATCTAAGAAGAGAAAAGTAATACCCTGGTAAGTGCTAGCAGATGGTATTCCCCATCTGCATTGCCCTAAGGCATTTCAACATCTTCCCAGGTTGCATGCACCATCATGTCCCTCTTACTGGTGCGAGATAACCTCAGTTACCCAATAAACAGCTCATGTAGAGGAGCATTTTGCTCCTATTCTGCCATCCAGCACTAAGTCTTTCCTTTAATGGATTTAATAAGAAGAAGTTAAGATAATTTCAGTGAGCAAGGATGAGATGTGCTCCGTCCCTGGGTTTGGCTTGGAGCCATGTCCTGCTAGATGCAAAGAGCTCACCTCCCAGGGGTATTGCCTGCTTCGCCCTTCCAGCCAGCCAGGGCTATAAACATGAGTCAAGGAGCAGAGAAACCTGAGCTGTAGTTATCATCTCTGTGTCCAGTGGAACACAGCGAGTTTTGCCACAGGTGGGTTTGGGACGTGAGCTGACCAAAGGACTGAGCAGACCTCTCCTCTTCTCCCTGCCCTGTCCTTTTGAATAACACCAAAGAGGGAGGGGAGGGAAGAAGGAATAATCCCAATGATTTTAACCAATTGTGAAATCTAGAGAAAAAAAAAGATATAGGTAAACCCAAACTTTGGTTGTAGAGAGAAGATATATGTGGAAAGGAAATACCAAGAGAAGACCAGGTCTAGAAATGCTAGGCATCCCAAGTTCAATACCCTGCCAATTTTCTTCCTTTTTTTTTTTTCTTTTTTTTTTT
>VYXH01008558.1:1575-15380 GCA_013397275.1 Burhinus bistriatus
CCAGCTTTATATAGTGAGCATGGCATCATATTGTATAGAGTATCCCTTTGGTCAGTTGGGGTCAGCTGTCCCAGCTGTGTCTCCTCCCAAATTCTTGTGCCCCCCCAGCCTACTTGCTGGCGAGGCAATGTGAGGAGCAGAAAAGGCCTTGACTGCCTAGCAATAATCAAAAACCCCAGTGCACTATCACATTATTCCCATCCCAAATCGAAAACATCACCAGCTGCTAGTAAGAAAGGTAACTCTATCCCAGATGAAACCACAACACTTAGGAAGTAGCTGAACACCTTCCTGCTGATGGGAAGTAGTGAATTCCTTATTTTGCTTTGCTTGTGCGTGCAGCTTTTTGCTTTAGCTGTTTAACTGTCTCTATCTCAACCCACAAGTTTTCTGACTTTTACTGTCCTGATTCTCTCACCTATCCCACTGCAGGGGAGTGAGCGGCAGGCTTCATGGGGCTTAGCTGCCGGCTGGGGTTAAACCACAACAGACACAGACTAAAACATTATTTATGAGGATCTTTTCAAGAACTTCACTATTCTATGCATTCTAATTAGTATATAGGAGTCAGAGAATTTAGCTTTATTTACACCAGAATCTTTCAGGAGTTAAAAGGAGTTAAAAGCTAAGATGAAAATCACAGAAAATGGACAGAAATGTTGAGCTTTCTCTCAGAATTTTTGATGACAGACAAGCTAAATGTAACTATCAAATTGAGGAAAAATTATAGCACTGTTGTGTCTGAACTAAAAGAGCCAAGACACAAACCTATGGATACTGACCAACAGTCACCAGAGCTGATTTCAAATGTAGCTAAGGCTGAATCGGGCGCCTTTCCTCCATACGGGAGCTAGTAGAAAGAAGGGTTATGAAAACTTGCAGCACTTTTTCATCTCATCTCTCGCTTTGTAAGGCTTAAGCTCATCCTGTTGACTTCTGCAAGCACGTAGAAATGAGACAGCTGATAGGAACAATGAACAAAACCGTGCATAAGTTCAGAGGATCCAGTTCAGCGCTGGTTCTACAATCATTATCCCAACAAGAAATTTTGACCACTGATGAGGAAGAAAAAAACAACAGGGAAGCACTGCCAAGAAAGTAGATTCATTGTTCTGTACTTACTTTAAATCCCACAAAAAAGAAATCTCCTTTAAATACCCAAATGTGTTCAGCCCACCTACGCAAATACTAATCATCCTAACCTCCATTTGCTGTCAGTGGAAAGAAAGGAAGGAGCAATTTGGCTCTCATACCCTTCCATGAACACCTCAGATGTCCATTCTTAACTAACTTGAACCTGGGCCTGCATTCCTGAACAGGATACATACATCATTGTGCTAAGCAGAGCAATAGAATAAATATTAAATCTGAATAACTGTTTTGTTTTTCTCAAGGCAAGACCTCAAGCCTTTATTGTGAAGCCCTACATGCTTTTCTTCTTTAAAAAAAAACACCTTTATTTTTTAATTACATTTTTTACCTTTCAGTTGTTCAGCATAAAGCAAATTATTAACTTCATTTCTCTGTCATCTGCCTACCAGCTATGGCAGGTATGTGTTGTACAGGAAGAAAATAGCTCACCACTGATTTGGGAGGTAAAGTACCGTAGTTCACTCCTGGAATAGAATTGCTCTCAAACATTAAATCCATGCTACAAATCTCCTCCAGCCAGGAGGCAGAAAGGGAATGCCACTGTAGTAAGCACAGGTTGCATTTCACAGTCTATTCAGTTTTCTCTCCTATTCTGTAACAATAAAGCACTCCTAAGTGATAACTGTGGGAATTTTTTTTTTTAATTACAGTGCTCTGCATGGCAAAGAGCTGTACACAACCAGAGCAGTGGGACCCATGGTGCTGTTATCTGCACAAGAGACAATTATAAAGTTCTGGACTGCAGTTTCTCATTTACCTAGGTAAGTCTTTTGATAAAACCCCTTCTCAATTAACAAAATGAATACATGTCTTTAATCCCCCTTATAACTTTACAAGTACACCAGTGTTCTCTACATTTTCTTCATGGATAATGATATCCAACTATATGGATATTATTGTAGAGTTAAAGGTCAGCAAAATTTGGAACTCAGTGGGAGTCGAGCAAAACACACCTTGAAATTAATGTAATGCATAACATACTGATAACAGTTACTACCTTTGAGCTATACACTCAGTTCTAGTTATTTATCATGGTTAAAAAGAGACACAGCAGAAATGTGGCAGTTCATAGATGAAACAGTGTTTGATAAAGGATTAAGAGATTTTTCTTACCAGGAAATAGTTTTTTTAGAAATGAAAGGCAAAAGTTGAGACATGATAGAGAAAGCTAAAAGGTTAAACAGTACAGACCTGGTTTGTCAGTCCTTTCTATCTACCATGTCATGGTACAAGCACAAAAAAATCCAGTTTAATTCCAAAACAACAGTCTTCATATTCATTGTCACTATCAACTCAAAATGTAACCATAGACATGAGCTGTCAGAGGTCCTTCAAGAACTATCACCCTTTGGGACAGAAATAAATCAGTAGGAGACTATTTAAAAAGAAACTTTTGAGCAGATTACGAGATCGATAGGTAACTGTCAGGTAGAGAGTTTGGGTTGGCTTTGTTTGCAAAGGAGAGGGTTATTTTGGGGCTTCTTTGTTTGTTTTAACTTTACTTCAAATAATCTAATTCTGGATTAAATCGTAGGCCACACTCCTTAATCACAGATTTGATCCTGTGTCACTGGAATACTACGGCATTCCTATAAGTATTAAGAGGATACCTGAGAAATCTTTAAATCATTCTCTTGGCAACTGTTCTGTTGAGTAGTGGTTGAGTAACATTGCAATGTTCTTTATTATAAATAAGAGTCTACATCCATGATCAGTATGACAGTAAGTCTATGCCATCATGAATATTAATTCATGATGGTTACAGTAGCAAAGTAGTGCATACATGTGACAGAGGAGTTTTATTTGAAAAAAGGAAACAGTTTTCAGTGCAGTTTCCCAGAGCCATGAAATTAAACAATAATATGAGTAAAAAAAAAAGCACGTATTTTTTAAAAAATTGATACTAACCCTAATATTAGTCAGATTATTGTTACAGAAGTTTATACATATGCTAACCTCAAGCTTATGAAGTGTTACCCATAGTACAGGGTTTATCCATGGGCAGAATATTAGATTTCTGGAAGGAAATATACCTGATTTTACTCAAGGCACTTAGAATTGCAGTTACATCTGTGATTTAATGTTCAAACCTTCTGTCTTCTTCAATGAACTCCTTAAGCCTGTGCTGTCTGGAATTTTTTTCACCATTTTTGCAGAATTTAAAAATCTTTTTTTGCTCAGAAAATGAACTCAGTAAAACTGAAATGTTATGAAATATTATGGAAATATTATGAAATATTATGTAAACTAAACAGTCACTGAGTACATATTATTGCATTTGCAATATAGTAGGGGAAAAAAGAAATTTTATTTTGCAGAACATTGTTACATTTCATTCTGATTTCAACAATAGGATTTTTCTTTTGGTAATATTTCCTGCAGAACAGAATAAAATTTCCAGGCCTTAGTTCTATCCATGCCAGAACAGACTAAGTATCCCTCCCAGTGACCTCCCTTTTGGCCAGCACCAGAACAGTGAGGTGGCCCTCTGCTCTGCTACAGCTCACACTGTGTTTTGCTCATAAGTATGTCAGGTTTGTCTCTCCTGAGAATGACCGAGATTGATAACGATGTTTTTATTTGACATTGTTTAGTCACCAAATAATGTCATTTTGGTTAGTCCAAAACTGTTTATGCATTCAGACACAGTTCACCAAGTTTGTTTGAAAAGTGATTGTCATGCTGGATTCACCAGAGGGGATGACTCATTAGACCACAGCAGGGTGCATTAGATCTGGGCACATTTACGGCGACGGATGCCTCCCACACTGGATTTCAGATCTCCACAGCACGTGTCCTGTCACTGCAGTGTCACCCAGGAACATCGCCAGTCCTGACGAACACGCAGTTCTCCATAAAGCCAGTCCTAAGTACCTAACTTAGTGATCCTGTGTTTCACTTTATTCCTGCCCTCACTTCCTTACTCTTGAAATGTGATAGCTACTACCTCCCTCGACTTACTAGAGAAGTGAATATAGTGATGTGTATATTGAGTATTGAATATAGTGAAATTTATAAGCCAAAAAGTGGCTGAGACAGTCTCAAAGCTATTCTACCCTTGTCGTGGTTTGGGCCAGATTGGCCCAATCCGGTGGAACAACAGATGCTCGCTCTTGCTCCTCTCCCGAAGGGAGGCAAGAGAGAGAGAGGAAAAGAGAGACTTAAGAGTTTAGAAGGAACTAAACTACTTTAATGAAATATTAATAATAAAATAATAAAAAGAAAATAATGACATATATACAAAACCGTATCAAGCTCCCAGGATGACAGTCACGTCACCAGCAGGCGCTGGGGAAGTCCCAGACTGGACTCAGTGACGGACAGGAACTGGATTCCAGATCTGGATTCAGGATCGGGATCAAAGCCAGACGCAGAGACAAAGTCCTCCTCGGACATCGGCCATTGAAGAAAAAAGAGCTGACCCTTTGATCCCTCAGCTTTTATACTGAGCATGAGGCAGATGGGATGGAATACCCTGTTGGTCAGTTTTGGGTCCTGTCCGCTCCTCCCCACAGGTTTGACCCCTCTATGCTTTTCCATTTCTGACCCTCCAACGGGGCAAGTAACAAAGCTGGCTGGCCTTGGGTGTTATAGCAATAAGTATAAGCAAGAACCTCTCTGCACACCATTCCTTGGCATCAACTATAAACATGGGTCTTATCACTCTGAGAGTGAACAGTTTCTGCACAACATGCTGTTAATTTCAGCAGTTAGAAGAGGCCTAGCTAAAAAGTAAAATTACTGAACAAAATTGGTCCTGTTTTACCTCAAACCAGGACAACCCTACAGCCTATTTCCAATGAAATAATAAAAGCCGTGTAACAATTTTGTAGATTGTGGTCTGAAGAGGTATGCATGAAGGAGGCCGACTTGCGAGACAGGGATAGAGAGAGGGAGGCTGGTACTACCTGCTGTGTGGGAGTAGCTCTGATGGAGGGAGCAGACCTGCTGGGGGGGTGTGGAGGGGCAGCGATGTTGCCGAGTGCTGCTGTGAGAAGGCACATACTGAAATAAGAGGCTGGGACTGGTGTAAAACATACGTTGGGGCTTAATCCTTACCTGGATCTCAGGAAGCTGCTGGAGTTGCAGTAACAAGCCTTCTCACTTATTCCTCTGCTCCAAGAGATAAACACCTTACCACCTTCTCTCAGTGCAGTGTCTCCAGTGCTAGGTCTTCATGGGAGAAAGATAAAGGAAAGACAGAAGTTTAAACTGCTCTACTTCTCTTAGGAAGTTTTGATGACATACGAGAGGTGAGTCTAAGTCTGTAAATCATTGTTCCTGGGAAATTCAACAGCCTTGCCTTGAGTTTTGAGAGCTTGGCAAGAGCTCCAAGGTTATTGAGAAATGTAGCATGTTCAATACATGAACTGCACTACACTGCCCCAAAGAACCTGCCATCTGAAAACTGCTCAGTGAACCAGTAGTGAAATGATTGACTTGGGCCAGAAGCATCCTAATGTAAGCCGTCACTTCAGCTCTTCACTGGGTAGCATTTTCAGCAGAAATGCCCTGGCATGCAAAAGCGGAGAGACTGAGTCACCGTTTTCTCTCCTACTGGGAAACGTTATGAGGAGTCAGGAAATCTCACACTGCCTCAGAGCCAAGCTGTACCTGTTGTGTACATAAGGAAAACAGCCAATTTCACTGTTACTTCTCCAACTTCTTTCCCATTAAAAGAAATATTTTTAAATGTTGGGATTTAAGTGAGATGTCTTGTACCACTGTGTAACAGACTCAACAGGCATTTCCTTGAGAATATTTATGAATATTGACTTTGTAAAATCTGAAAGGGAAGTAGTATAGATTCCCGGGAGCTATGCCAAGAGGTTTTGAATCCAGGGAAACAGAGCTCTCATGATGTGCAAACAGGACTAGAATCCAGAGCTCCTGGAATGTAACCTCAGCTACCGGTTTTCTGCATGTTCGTGGCACACGGCACAGTCATTGCATGCCACATTTCACCAGTTTAAGGCATGCTGACGTAATGTACTGTGTAGGTCAATCAATACTTGTAAGATGATGACCACTTGTAGGTAAGATTGTAATGTTCCTCATGATGAAACTTGTTTGCAGAGTGAGCAGTAAAGTACAATCATGAAAGTTTTCCTCAGAACAGCAGCGAGCCAAATTCAAATGTGGTTCTGAAAACCATGTTAAAAGACTAAAACGCTAGGCAACAGCACTCAGTCTGGGCCCCAGCCAAAAAATGTCCTGCTCTGCAAAACACCTCAGAGCACCATACTATTTTCTGTGACTACTATCTCCTTTTTTGCACCAGCAGTGGGGATCAGCCCTCACACGTGTGGACATCAACAGCACTGTAGGGCTGAGGAGCCTTATGCACTCTCTCTTTCTCCTATGAAATAGTCCTGTACCTCCTCCCTGGCCAAACAGCAACGGTCCTGTTACCAAGAGAGCCTTCCTCTCCTATTTCCATACAGATACAGGTTGTTTATGGGTGACCTGGACTCCAACTTTTGTAGGTATTTCCACAGATGGACATTTCTTATGTAAGTCAAAATAAAAAACAAACCAAAACAAAACCCCCAAACCACACATGGGAAAGAACATCCAGTAAAAGGTGCCTAGAGGAAAGGCATAATAATCCCAAACCAGGCAGGGTTTGGGGATTACTTGGTTGCCTTTTCTGGTGCTGTGGCTAGAAGCAAGAGATCGGCCACAGTTGTGGCTGGGTTATTTTGATGCCTCATTTCAGTGGGAGTTAGGCATCAAAATGACTTTGAAAATGTGAAACCTAGCTGTTAGTTTAGTCCTAAACGTGAAGTCTCAAAACTGATTAAATGGCAGCTAAATCAGAAAAATTCAAATGGAAACAATTACTCTGTTAGGTTAATAGTTTTGTGATAGGGTCTTTTCCTTTTTTGGACACTTTTTGTCAAGACCAGTGTCTTTTCTCTAATTCACCATCTCCACCTTTCACAGAAGAAACTTCTTAATATTTCAAAGCACTTCCGTCATTTCAAGCACTGTGAGAGTCCTTAGATTAAACATACTGATTTTTCATTGACTAGTAGTTGGCTGTGCTATTCTGCATTTAAACCCAAATTAGATTACCTCCACTAGCATGCTCTCCCAGAAATTAGGTATCTGCAGCATTCCGTTTGGTACAAGACATCCTCACAGGCAGTTTCTGAAGGTACAACACCAACTGTGCCATTTGTTACTTCAGCCAGTACAGCGTGTAACTGCTCAGGCAGACCCATTATGGCAGCCTGCCAAGCAATCAAGACAGCAACGACATGACAACTTTGTTCTCTCTTATTTCATTGCATACTGTCATTGTCATCTTATCTAAGCTCTCTATAGAGCAATGGGTTTGAAATCACGAACAACTTAAAATATCTGTATTTTCTGAGAACGGCTTCCTTCTGCAGTATCAAAATATGCCATTTGCTTTTTCTTCCTAAAATAAAAATACTCACTTCAGCTCTGTGCTGCATGGAGGATTTATACGGACTATTCTTCTTAGGAGTCCTGGCAGCTCTTCCTGCCTGTTATCTGTGACCAGAAGTGAGCTGATGTATCAGTTTTTACAGGAAACCAAATCAGCAAATGTCACACAGGCAGCAAAGCAGGATATAGTAAACCATGCTCCATATATACATCCCATGCTTCCTTTATGCTCTTAAAGCCAAGAGCCAAGTGGCGAACAGCAAACGTGGCGGGGGAGGGAAGCTGAAGTGCTTCATAAATCATAAAACCTCTTTTTCCCTACAAACTAGTCAGTGCATATGTAAGCAGTTGAAGATGAACACAAGTGCTCCAGATATTGCTTGCCATAGGAGTCGGAATACTGTCCAAAAAGACTTGCCTATATATCCTTAGTTTTTATTCGTTTTGATAATTCTCCTAGGTGAGGTACTTAACTACCGCACCAAGAGCAAGAAACTTCTGTAAGTCTCTTGACATTACAGAACATGTTGTAATTCTGATTTCGCTCAGAGCCCTGGATTACTTCACATCTTTCATAACACAAAGAGGTTACTTTTTGCACAGACTTAAAATACTGCTTGATTTACAGACAACTGAGGGTTTCTATGGATGAATCCTCTCTATACAAAGTATGCGTGTCCTTCTAGAAACAAAACTTTATTATTAAAGGTTCATTTATTTGCACAAAGTCTTCCTCCTTTGTCTCTCCTGATTGCATCATCCATCTCAAGTGCTAATTTGCTTTTTTCTTTCGTTCTCTCCACCACTCTTAAATCCTTGAGACCCTAGCCCTTATGTCATACCCAATTCAAGTGAAGCCAATGCTTGACAAATTTGGCAGTGAAACACTACTAAGAAAAGAGAGTAAATCCATTCCATCATGGTTTCTTGCTTCTCATTGCTATTTCAAATTACAACATTACCCAAAAAGATTGACTACTATATTCCATATTTTACCCCAGATACCTTCAACAACTGCCCCTTCTGTTCTGTTCTGCAGGACATACAAGTATTAAAAATAAAAAGTAAAATAGCCCAAATACCTGTAGCGAGCTATGGATAACAAGTCTGCTTTAGCTGAGAAACTCAGACAAAATAAGTATTTCTGGGTAATTATGACAGGCTAGATCTGCAGTCAAGATCTAATTTCTGGCACAACATCCTTTGCAGTTTCGCAGTGGGAGTCACAATCAATAAAAGATCAAAGAATCAGTGAAGCAAAGATTACGATCCGTGCAAAGCATATGCTAGAAGTGACATCTTTATCACTGCCTGAATACAGCATCCTCCTATCAAAGAAACTAAAGATCCTCCCTTACAAATCTTCTCAAATGAAACACAAACGCTTTAGGCTGGCAATGCTGATATTGATCTTATGCAGGACTGATTTTTATTCTTAAAATAAAATAACCCAAGACTATCATACCTCAGTAGTCAAGTCCCTTTTTTTTCCAAGGGACAATTTAAAATTTTGTGCCCCCAATGGAAATTGAAAAACCAGGTGATCTTCATATTCCAGTAAACTCAGTGCACAAGGTGGGCTTAAATATTCCATGAATATGTAGACAATGCTACAGCTGTCCTGTAGGATCCCAGGGCTTAGGGGGGAGTCATGAAAGAGAGATTTTTGGCAGACTTTGTTGATAAGAAGGATTCCTAAGCCTGCAGGATTTACTGCTGTGGAACATGCAGTAGGGCTGCTGATAAAAACCAGTCTGGCAATCATGAACCAGGAGGTCATATTCCTTCATACAGCAGTGGAACATTCACAAAATGAGATTGCATGTGGAGGACGACAGCACTATTTTTCCTGACTGCTGCCTATATGTGAAATTGTATTGCAACTGCAATAGTAACAGTTTTGCTATTAGTAAGGATACAGAAAATTAATTCCGCAGGCGTCCACCAGCCAGCATCTAAGACCTTCCAGTCCTTCGGTTAGGACGAGCAAGTGTGCAGTGCCACATTCCGTTGGGAGCACTCTTTCAAAATACTGATGTGGAGTCACGCCTCTGGTGTCATCCCTTTGCATACCAGTAGCCCAGGATATGGAGGTCCCCTGAGCACAGGTAGCTGGATCTGGGTTTGTTGGAACACATCCAGGGAATGTGTGGTGCTTATCCTGCTTTTTATCAAAAATACAAACTGAAAGTAGTTCTGATCAGGGCTGCTACTTATTTGGTTAAATCTCTACTCAAATGCCTTCCAGAAAAAAAGAAGGGAGGAGTTCCAAGATCATAAACTGAATATAGTCAGCACAGGCATTATACAGGTAAGACAAGAGGCTATAAGATTCTAAATTGACATTATTATACATAATTCCAATAGATAATGGGGACATTATCACTGTCAAGACACACTCTGATGCAGCACATGCTCAAACTGTTTAAATAAGACAATTCTCTTTGAACTTGGAGGGGGAGCTGCAAAGTACCCATTAGTGTTCTGAAGCATTTTAAAAATCCAACTTAGTAAAGAAAACAGCCAGAAACAAGTCAAGTGACCATAAACTGCAACGATGGTCTCTTCCTGGCAGACCACAGCCAATCTTCAATAGTGAAATGTGATTTCTAAATACTGAGGAGAGCTGTGCGCCACACAACTGGCTGCAGCCTGGAAAACTTGCTAGGAATTGAGACCAGTAAAGTTGAGGTTTGTTAGCATAAATATGAAAAGAAAATGCAAACATGGGAAGGAGTAGGAAGTAAGGCAGAAAATAGGAGAAAAATGTCAAGATCACCATGGTTTTGCGTGCAATAGAGTTACTGATTTATTTGAAAAAGAGCCAATACAAATGGGAGAGGGAAAAGAGTTTTTCCACCTAATACTAAAATAAAGAAAAAAAGAAAAAAAAAAAAAAAGGTTGCTGAAAGAGGCTTGTTAAATAGAGTATTTTGAAGACCAGGATGGGCGCTCCCAACATGATTACAAATGTGCTGCACTTGGAGCCATTGCTAACTCCATATTTTATGAATCTGGTTCTCTTTTATCTGGGAGTTGCCTTTATGTAAACCCTATTTAAAAAAAAAAAATCATTAAAATTCCTCAGAATAAAATAGAAAAATATGAGGAGAGAACAGATTAATAACACAAATGCCATGATAAAAATACAGAAACATACTAGATTATGCTTAAGTGGAAACTCTTACAAGGTCTGTTACAAATTCCACTTCTTAATAGGGTCAGCTAATTAGGCAGACAGCCATTTCCGTCAGAATATTGTGTTCAGCACAGTACGACACTTTAAAAACGACGACTTCCAAAGGAAAGCACTTACTTTTAAACACTTAAATCTATTCTATTTGCTCTACCTAAATGGTACAATTAAAATAATTAGAATAGCCTCCTCCTGAGTAAAGTATGAGAAAGAAATGAAGAGCTGATTATGAGATTTTGGTTGTTATCTTTAGAACTGTTCCATAACAGAATATTTTTCTAGCAGTTTATTTTCAAAGAAGAGGCCAGGACATGTCAAGTAGAATAGGCCCAGCAGCACTGACTGATGGACTTCTTCTTGGAAAAGCTTAGAGTCTTCATCTACCTGTGTGGTAAAAATTGCAGCCATTCAGCAATGCTTAAAAAGTTATCATTTCTAACTACTTGGAATTTATGTGCTTACATTAATTCACCATAGAATAAAGAAAATACTTTATTTTCAAAACAGTCCATGGTGTTCTGGAAGTACATCCATATTTGTCACAGATTTAGAAACTTCCGGGGTTTTTTTTCGGGGAGTTGCAGAAACAACCTATGCTCTTGAAGGACACACTTTCACTTTGTAATGTACAAATTCACACCTGAAAAATCTAGACACAAACTTTGATAAGTGCAGGGTTGGAATAGACTGCTCTTACACTATTAACAGTCAACTTTCGCCTATGTTCCCCCCATCTGTCCATCATATGAAGTCTTTAGCAACAAACTGGAGTTCAAAGAACGTACCAAGTCTCTAGCAGAGACAAACAAGACTGCAAAAGCTGTTAAGTGCATGGTCTAGTTGGCATGAAAGCTGCAATAACCTCTGGGATTGTATAAGCATAATCAATTTTTTAAAAGCAACAGTGCATGGTAAACCCCTCGTAAAAGTTTGTGATGGACTTGCCACACGTACTGAAGTCGTTGCCTTTCTGAGTCCTGTAATGGATAAAAATAGCAACTATCAGCTTGTGTCATGAAGCCATTTGGAACTAAACTTCAGTCCCCAAGAACAGAAGTGCTTTTTTCCTGGGTTGAAATCTGGCCAGTTCCCTTGTGAAACTGTACCACTGATGAACAAAAAATAAAGCGAATCAGAAAATGATGATCCAAAGTTAATGGCAAGGTGCTATGTGAAGAACACACTGTAGGCCAAAGCGGCGTTACAGAGACTTGAAAAATACAAAGCCCAATTATAGCAGTTGTGTGACTAAAGCAGTGGTGAGAGGAAGAGGTAGTACATCAGAGATTAAAGAGCAGGACTGTCTGCATTTCAGAAAACAACTTAAAGGCTCCATGAGACACCTGTATTATTGTGGAAGGACAATCTGCAGAGCGGAAGCATCCAAATATAGGAATAGATGTATGTATATATAAAATGAATTAAATTTATGATTTACTAACCGTTAGTATTGGTGGGCATGCTTACTATAAGGATCAAGTATGAGAAAGCATATGAAAGAAGGCGATAACCATTAGGAAACACATATAGTATATGGAACTGATTGAACATATACAGGATTGATATATACAGGAGAGCTGGGATTTGGATCTTTGCATTGGTGCTGCTGAACTACAGGATCCCGCTGAATGCTGCTCAGCTCAGTGCTGTTTACAGATATGCAATTAATTGGTTGCTACCTACCAGCTGTCCTGAACAAAGAAACCTGAGCAATAAATCTGGTGTCAAGTTGAGCCTCATGCATAGACAAATTCAAGGGAGTCTAGTTCTTGGAAGAGGCAAAATTAGGGACTGGTTTGAGCAACCAAGGCAAATAACTGCCCCCTGAAGCGATCAGTGGGACTCCGAAACCTTGGAAGGAACAGCCAACATTTACAGGAAGCCTTGATTATCCGGAAGATAAGAAGTGCTCAAGAGTAGAAAGCATGCCTGTTTTGAGAGAGAACAAGCTTACGAAGATAAATTATTAAATTAAAATTATCTACTTTACAGTTAAGTGAGCAGGAGGAGTTTTAAAAATTACTAATGCTGAATCCTACTTGAGTGTCATTACCCACGCAATCAGATAATATAAATCACGATTCCACAGAAGCTGCAAGAAATTTATTACAAAGTGAGATTGTGGACTCTGTTAAAGCAAAAAATTCTTCACTACTTGTTTTTCCTCACCGCATCAGGAGGAAAGCAAGCCCTCTGAACAAACACACCCCTAACAAGAGTCTTTCAGACAACACCTATTTGAATGTTTCAAGAGCACGTTCCAGTGAGGTGGTTGGTACTGACCCTGTGTTCTTATACAGTTCCAGAGAACCATGACTTCTCTGTCCTCAGCTGAGCTGAGACTTCCATTTCTTCTTATGTAAACACCGTATTTTTATATAATCATCATATTAACTATATTCCTCAGGCCACATGTTTTTTGCTGCAGGGTTTGCCTAAATGAACTCTGCCACAATTCTTCAGCATGAGCTACAAGAGCACGTCACCAGGGGAACAAAGAAAAAGACTAATTTGGGAAAATTTTCACAAGTCTAAAAGACATTAAAACCAAGGGATCTAAATGTTCACAGTCCTTTGTGAAGCGCAGTAAATTGGGGACAGTCTGACACATCGTTTGCAAAAGTAAAGACGTCTGCATAATCCACAAATACTTGAGGATACATGAGTCAACTGGGGCAAGCCATCACAACTGGCTAGAAATAGATTCCAGTGTGATTTCAGTAGCAGTCAGGGCAGATTTATTTGCTTATTAGTAAATCATGCTTAGAAAACAGCTATAGACTATACTATATAAAGTTAAGTGGACCTGTTCAACACATTCATCAATGACCTGGATGAAGGGATAGGGCGTACCACCAGCAAGTTTGCTGATGACACAAAACTGGGACGGGTGGCTGACACACCGCAAGGCTGTGCTGCCATTCAGCATGACCTGGACAGGCTAGAGAGTTGGTCAGGGAGAAACCTCATGAGGTTCAACAAGGGCAAGTGTAAGGTACTGCACTGGGGGAGGAATAACCCCATGCACCAGTACAGGTTA
>VYXH01008558.1:15468-31066 GCA_013397275.1 Burhinus bistriatus
CCATCCTGTGCAACCTGCTGTAGGTGACCCTGCTCTGGCAGGGGGGTGGACTAGATGATCTCCAGAGGTCCCTTCCAACCCCTGTGATTCTGTGACCAGGCATGGATACACTGAAGGGTTCCATTTCTTTATACACGTGCTTCCTATAGCCAAAAAGTGGTAAACAGAGACACTGACCAATCAAATAATTATGAGTTTCTACTAATGAACAGTGTCACACAGGTGATGGGCTTTACCAACCACACAACACATTCCTGCTGCATTCAGCACCAAGAGGGTCCAAAGTACAACTGCTAAGGTAGTGGATATGACCAATAGAGAATCATAGAATCATGGAATGGTTAGAGCTGGAAGGGACCTTAAAGATCATCCAGTCCAACCCCCCTGCCCTGGGCCGGGACACCTTCCACTAGACCTGTTTGCTCAAACCCCCATCCAGCTGGGCCTTGAACACTTCCAGGGATGGGGCATCCACAAGGAACATGGGGCATAAACACCAAGCTGCATTGATTTTAGGAATCAAAGGCACATGTACGAGCACTCCAAACACATCCTTAACACAGTTAAGCAAAGTCAGAGCAAAATATATGGTGCTACAATCATTAGTAGTTATTTCCTTACATTTTATATCAACTCAAGAGATTGTTCTCTAAAGATGTTCTCAGTCCCCCATATGATTTTCTGTATTATTGCATGTTGCCCATGTATACTCCCAACATTGATGTGAATTTTCAAAAGTGCAAATCAGCCTTAATCAGTGGAAGTATCTCCACGAGTTCTTTCACAATGGCTTAGTTCTCATTTCTCACTTAAAACACAGATCACGATCAGTATCAACCAAAACAGCCTTGACTTAAAATAATCCAGATCATTTAAATTTACAACTACTGTGAGAGATAAAAGTCTTTATCCTGCAACAGGGTAGCATAGGATTTTGAAAAACAGCTACAGTAGTAAGACAATGCATTAAGGTCCCCAGCTTCATAATGCAATATCAAGTGACTGCTATGACAAGAGATTACATATGAACAGTTCATGGAAAGTTTAAGTGAAGATAGTTGGTTTGACCCCCTTAAACACAGATGAATGCTTATTTTACCTGTTGCCCAGATTCATGGCAGCAAATTTACATACTACGGAACAAACTCTCAGACTATATTTTCATCATAGGTATCTCAACAGAAACACTTGCTGTCCAAAAGAGAGGGGCAGTAAAGCAAACTCAATAGCAATTCCCCCTCCCCGTTCCAAATCAGAGACATTACATGTTTCCTTTCTACGCAATCTGTAGGACTTTTCATTCTGTTAACTGAATCTATATTCTCTTGAAACACAGACATTATCATACTGAATTAACCCACAGTCCACATAATCCCTTCTCCTAAGGTGTTTAGCTCATTTTTCGGAAGAGACCCTAAGAACAGGCCAAACTGACGACTCACTGCTCCTAAAGTCCCACGGAGATCTCAGATACTTACATTGGTTTAAGCAAGAAACCTATAAAGTTTAACATTGTTTTAAGAACACAGCATGCATCTGTCAAGACTAGTTTCAACTGTGACAGTATTTTAAGCAGTAATGTAGATTCACGACCCAGGCTTTAGCCTGATCTTCAACTCGTTTCACACAGATCAAACCACCAAGTCTTAACACTACTTTGTGTTACTGTCATCAGAAATGGAATTAACTGTCAAATAACTGTAAATTAACTGTCGAGCTGCCAGCAGTATTTGCTTATTGATCTGTAAGCAAATATATACATTAGACTGTACAAATATGGTTGTTTTCATTTGTTCTTTACCACCTCTTCATGCTATATTTCTTACCTAAAAAAGAGGACATGCCGCATACCTGGAGCGAGATGTACAATGTATTACTTGGATTTTAGCTCAAGGAAGTTAATGACAGGTGAAAAACTTCAAGAAGTAAAAATACTATAATCTATGTGTAAGCATCATCCAAAAAAATGCACCAAAAAACCCACCAGAACAGAAACCCCACCTCTACCCCACCTGAAATCAGAAAATTTCAGCTAAGTATTTCTAACAGACCTTGCCTATTGCACCACCAAGTCCTTCCAGCAAAGGAAGTCTTTTTACGATTATTGTCCCATGAAATTTATAAATTGACTTTGCAACGTAATGAACTAAATACTCCAACTTTAATAATTTGCATTCATACCAAAAACAATTAACAGTTTTTACAAATAGTGTTATTTACTAAAACAATTCTGGTACAACAGTGCAGTATACCTAAATATATACATATGCCAACATCAAAGGGAGCATCAAAACAAACAGAACCAAAAATGCACTTTGCTACTGCGTACACTTTATTAAAACCAAAGCAGACTGCAGCAGGCTTCTTTTCTTTTTCATGACAAAGACAAAAATTATTTGGATTTCCAGAAGCACATGCAGGATACAAGAACAAAAAATCCTACCACCTTTTTGGCAAGGTGGCAGCACGAAAAGTGAACTTCAGATCTGCAATTTTACATAGTAGCAAATGGAATGTTTTGAAACACAAACACCCTAATTTAAGAAACAAGGCTTCGAAAACATACATAGTGGTTTTTGCATCTTGAAGCAAAAAGTTCAAATGGCAAGGCCTTCCCATGTTTTACGACGGTGTTGGATAGTACACACATGAAGGTTAATATTCTTCATTGCAGCTGAAAATGAAAAAGGAGTTATCTGTAGTGTGGAGTTGGTCAGCTTTATGAAGACTGAATAACAAGAGTAAAAAATGATTCTGCCTGCTGTTAGCAATGGAGATTTCTGTAGCAATAGAGGGTTTTGTAACTTTTACTTTACCTTTTTCTTTAAAAAAGTATCTCCCTCCAATTTTTAACTGGAAAAATTATGCTGCCTTGTTCCCCAGCAGCCACAGGCAGCTGCTCCAAAGGAAGCCGCGGTTACGTAACCCACAGAGCCATTGTAGCTGCTGCAGTCAGAGATGTTCTTTCTCGTCCTGTCTGTGAAACCCAGCAGACGAGGAATAAGGTAAGACCTTTCTATATAAAGACTGCACAGATATCTTTGAAATATGAGTGAAAAATAAGGTAAGTGACATTGGAGAAAATACTAAAAAAATTGGAGAATGAGGTATTAAGCAGTTCTCCAGTGTAAATCTGATGTTCCTGCCATCTAGATGAAATCAGAGAACTATAATAGCAGCCTAGATTTGATCACCAAAATACGTACATGCTGTTAAAAGCAAATTTATCTCCTTTCTTACATCTAAGCATCTGCAATATGGCAGAATTCTCTGAAGTTCTGGTTACTCAAATTCATTTTGGTTCTCCTCCCTTCAAAATTTATTAATAGTAACTGTACCATGAGGGCAATATGCTGCTCCACACCTATTGAGAAGTATGCAGTAATTCTTATATTTTGTTCCTTTTTACTGTTGTTTTACTACTGTCTATATGTACTTTGGCCGGTGACTTTAAATATGCATCTGCATGGGTACCAGTTACTAAACAGAGGTGCGTAAATATATTGTAACTGTTTCTGCAGCTGCGTGCTCTGGACCATACTGCCATGACATCAGCATAGCAAATTTTAACATGCTGCCTCAGTATTTTTCCTGGGATTCTTTACAGTAAACCTTGACGTCTTTGTTATGCCCACATAAATTGAGATGATAACACATGGGTAAACAAGCTTTGTTTATAGAAATGAAATGCACAGAAGGCACTTTCCAGAGTTTGCTCCAGTTCATGATAAACAAGCCACTAAAGTACCCCTTCTGGAGTTAATTAACATTTTTGTATTCCTTAATGAAAGGGTTAAATAGCAAAGGTTTATACAAAATATTATGAAAACATTTTAGCCTTTTGTTGACAATTTACATGTAAAGAAACAAGACATTCAAAAATTAGGTGTTCTATTGGAACATGAACAACATATAGTTTCCAGGGATTCTTAACTTTCAAATAGATTAACTTCCTGATGCTTTATTTATTTGCTAAAAAGCTTTTCCACACAGTAGCTGTACATGTACTTTCCCCCTCTCACCCATATTCAGTGTTCAATACCATAGTAAGACAGAATATATGTGAACTTGGTCAAAACAACGCATAAACAAGGAATCTCAGAATAAATCACAGCAGAGAAGCCCCAGCAATGGCATCTCCAGGTTCATGATACTAAACCAGCTGAGAGGAGGCGAATTGAAATATAATTCTTAAACTATCAGTTAGAGAGGAAATGAGAGGATGAGTGAAGAAATTAGTGCAGTGACAGCATCTAGCAAGGTAGGAGGAGGCATCACTTTCGAGCATCTAGCATACGGGACACAACCAAGTGAGAAGATGAAATAATCTTTTCTGATAAATGAGAAAAATCAACATGAAGCAATACAGCTCCAAATTCAATTTAATCTGAAAACTGCGTCTGAAATGGAAAATGTAGGATGCGATAAAAGCGCTAAAACGCTGAACCTAAAAATCTAGTGATCTACTGCACCAATTGTGGACAACGAAAACTGATTCTAAGTCAACTAAAAATCACGATTTGTTACAGGACATGCCTTAGGGCAGTGACTCTAATAAAGGCATGAAGGAAAATAAAAAGTGTCCATCTTTTTTTCCATACTTTTATTATACTGAATTTATAGTGGCATTGCATTTTAGAATGTGTTTTTTGATCACAATGAACACAAATGAAAGGTGATTTTCATTTTCTCAAAGATGGATAAATGCCCAAAATAAATAAGTTGGAAGGCAGAAAAACTTAAGATATACATAAGTTTTCAGTGTTCAAAGAAGAAACCAAGAACAAGAATTTCTGTGTTTTAAGGAAAGAGGACTTCAAACATTTTAAAAATAAAGACAAATTAGTAACAAAAAGTATTTTTGCTGAGTAATTTCTGTACAGAAGTTCCATAGGCCCTTATTAGGGAACATGTGATACAACGTGTGAAAACCTGAGAATACAAATAGTCAATATCAGCTAGACTATTTTGATGCTTCAAGCTCCTCCTTGAATCAGGGCCTAAGAACTATGGAGTAAGAAGTCATTTTTACTTCTGTGTAGGAATTAGACACTTCTACACACGCTGTTTCTCTGATTTTGAAATAAGGTACCTAAAGCATACAGACAACACTATCTAAATGATACTGCATGCCCTTTCTAAAGAAAATCACCTCTTCAATTATTAAAAATGATCTATGACAGTATCTTGGATTAATTTATTTTTTTTTTTTAGTATTTCCTTTCAAATTCCACAGACTTTTGTGATGACATCAAGTACTGAAGTAATGACAGGTTTTGAGGGGGCTTAAGAATTCCAGAGGAAAAAAAAAATTATATATATATACATGTATCAAAACAGCCAGCTAGCTAGAACATCCCCAACTGGAACACATCAGCTATGGGCACGTTTTGTAACCATCCCAGTTAGAAGTTAGGCCAAGTAGACATCTGAAAGCATTAACAGGCAAAATACCAGTGTCTATTAAAACAGTGAAACAAAGGCATGTTAGGTAACTGTGAACAGATGCAGGAGTGTATGGGATAACTGAGGTCAGCTTAAAGTACAATTGCAACATTTAATTCCCGAAGCATCACACTAAAATATAGTGCACAAAAGCGAACAATTTCTGACATACACACTAGCAAGACTGAAAACACAGATCTGATGTTGAAGCCATCTAGTATTGCTCCAGTTGGAATTAGAGTCACTGGAAAAGATAAGAGGAAACCAGGATGCATTAACAAATTGAACACAAATGCAAAGTAACAACAGTCTTTGTACAAGAAACTCTGATCGGGCATGTGTAAAATGCTGCCTTCCATCACCATGTTCCTTTTGCAGCACCTCAGCTGTAGAAAGAAATTATCATGCCTTAAAGAGTCACCTGGCTAAGTTACTGAGAAATGCAAGGGTTTAAAAAAGGCTAATGTGTGTTGCTGCAGAAGAGAACTCAAAGTAACCTGAAAGTGAATGAAAATAAGATGCCTCATAAACTATTCATACTATAGAAGGGCTAACAAATTCAAATGGTACAACTGGAAATTGAAACAGATGTTTAAGGCAGAAGTGTTTGTGTAAGAACAGTAAACAGAACAAATCGCTAAGCAAGGCCACAAGAGATAAAATAAAGCCCTGAAGGTTTGTTCAGCAAAGTGATTTAAATGTCCGTAATTCTGCATGTTCTAATTAAGAAGACTTGAATAAAGTAGTGTTATTTGTGTTGTGTGTTCCAGTTTAAAACTCCATCATTTCTCCTCCAACTCAGTTCCTCCGTCTTTGGTGTAATCTCTACCAACACACGTAGAACACAGTTCTGGTTCTCACTGTAAAAAACAACTTCGAAAAAATAAATTACATGCTTTCATGATAAAATGCAAGATTCTGATCTGTTGCATGGTCCCATGATATGTTTAGCAGCCTCTGAATAGTAGTTTTAAGTTATTAATTATGTCTGAAGCAGAATCATAATTTGCTGTTATCCCCCCAAATCACTTAACTAGTTAACTAGTTTACTTTGGTAGATAAGCCGTCTAATAGTCATGATACACTTGGGTTCAATTCAAGAAGCAATGAAACCTAGAGTCAGATAAGTTTGTAAATTCATATATAGACCTTAGCTTGTAAGTGTAACCATGATATGCAGAATTACTGTTTTTCCTGCATTGGAAAAAGACATCACATCTGTCATAAAACTAGACAAAACTATGAAACACGGTTGTCAGTTCATGATTAAAATAAAATAGTAAAGTAAATTATTTTTAAACATTATGTTAAATATATTCACATGATCACCATAGCTACACAAAATGGGCACTATTGCAATCACACACTATATGTACATAACATATATGCCACAACAGCTTGCAAGTGTTGAGTTTTCACAGACTAGCCAATTTTACCAGACATAAATAATCTTGTACCAATTTTTAGGCATTTTAAAAGGAATTAAATGTCCTAAATATATCCGTTCCTCTGCAAAATTAAAAAAAAAAAAAATCCTAAAAAGTCAGTGCAAATTGAACTTGTTCACCAAGATAGATTCTTATCAAGCTGAGGATAAACAAAGTTTAAGAGATTAAAGGAAGAAACTCATAGAATTGCCAACTGCCTTTAGCAGAGGTTAAAGAAGATTAGGAATGAGAAGTCCTGGATCCTATAGCAGAGCCTTCTGCGAGTAACTATGCTGTGGTTGTTGAGGTGGTGGAGGCTGTGGTTGCTGTGGAGGTGCTTGCTGACTGCCTGCTGTTTGTGGCAGAGGTGTAGATGCTAAGTTATAGTTTGGCACCTGGGACATGTTAGTTCCAGCATTCTGATAAGCAGCAACATCAACAGTAGCAGGTGGTGGACTGTACACTGAAGCCTGGTTAGAGTAAGTATTTCCAGCAACAGAGCTAACCATTGCACTGAAAAAAAAAAAAAAAAGAAAAAAAAAGAAAAAAATTCAGTTGAATTAACAAACAATTTACCAACAGAACAGCAACACCTTCTTGCTTCTTCAGCTGTTCTATATGTACACACAAAAATCTCCTAACTCTGGACACCTTGCATATTTAAAACTATAGCCAATGAATATTCCAATTAAAACTCAAACACACTCCTCAGATTTAAACACACCTAACACATCACCCATGGATTTAAAACTAGACTGTGAATCCATACCTTGTTTTATTTTAATGTGCAACATGGAATCCCGTCTATCTTCCATTCTGCTCATGAAAAAAACCAAAACCCAGCCAACTGTTTTAAATAGCAAAACAAGTCAGATGAAGTATGCAGAAACTCAATTTATCAATATATGTCTTACCGCCTCAAATAAGTAACTTTGGGGAACAGAGACTAACAAATACTTTAATAACTCAAGGTGGACGTCTCTCCCGACTTTATAAAATAAAATTACTTTTCACAGAGAGTTAAAAAAAAAAAAAACAAACCAAAACAACCTAATCTTTTCCTAACATCAATTCCAAACTTTTTCACAATATAGGTAGCTTAGCCAAAGCTAAGCATCTTTGGGCATCTACCCAAAATAGGAAGCCATTTGTAGCTTCTTTATATAGGGAAGCTGTATAAGCTTTAGTACGTATTCGTAGCCCTTTGCTTCTTTTCCAAAATGAGCAGAATTCTCCCCATGCTTCCACAATAAGATATTTTTTAAAAACTACAATATACACTATCTCAGAAGTTATGCAAAGCTAGCCAGAGCAGCAGATAATATACATATAATAACGAAGATTAAGTTATCTTAAAAAAAAAAAAAGAAAATTATATAGACATGACTGATGATTTTTTAAATTTTTCTTATATATAGAAGAAATTTATATATTAAAAAGTATATATTTCTTATCTTTAAAATTAAAAACGAGAGAAAAATATAAAAACAAGAGAAAAGTTTGAAGTTTGTCAGGAATTTTTACCAAATACATGACACCAATAAAAAGCACACTGGAAATAATAGCATTGAAGTATCTTTCAGTTGTGTTGAAAATTATACATCTGTAAGAAAAAAAAATCTCCTTTAAATATTATCTGTAGTCCTTTATGTTTAAATTGATTTAAACCTGAATAGGAAAATACTTAAAATTACTTTGCGTAAGACGTCTGTGCAGGCTGACCAGGCAGTACTGAGCTGGCAGATGGAGTAACTGTGCCTTGGCTGAGAGAAGAGAGTTGTTCAGGAGGAAGATTATAGCCTTGAATATGGCCCATCTGCGCACTCCCTGCCACCAAATATGCATTGCTTTGAGGTTGCCCCGGGTAAACCTAGGAAGTTAAATAAAGGAATATTAAAAATAAAATACAAGAAAATTCAGTATTTAATATCTGACTTTAGAACTTAAAGACAGTTTCTCAAACCTTTTATAACAGATGTTTTACTAGAAAACAACTGATTGTCTTCTATTAAGTGTTGCAGTACGAAAAAATTACCAGATTTTCCAAGGACACTATTCACATTTCTAACCTCAGGTTCCAGTACCAAAAAGGTCAAATAGTTTACTGGAAAACATTTATTCCATATTTTATTTTAATGACTATCACTTGTGCTAATTAAGAGCTTCTGCTTTTGAATGAAAACACTGAAGGATGTAAATCACATAGTAAATAGCAGTCCAAAGCAGAATACTTTTTGATGCCCAGATAACTTTCACTAAGTAGAATCGTTAAAATGGAAAGCCAATAATGTATTATTTTCATGTCATTACGCTTTTGTTCAATCATGAATTATTTGGCTTAACATAAATTACTAGAAGAAATTATCAGGTCTCATGCACAATTCAGTTCATGTAAGTTTATGATATACAGCCCTCCTATCTTAAGATCCATGAATCTCAGATGACATATTCATAGAAAGCTTATCAATATTGCAAAAGAATTCTAGAAGACAGCAAAGGCATGAAACCTCCTAACTTTTCAGAAACCTCCTAACTTTTCAAAACTTCTTCTGGCTCATCTTCACCCCAAAATCCAGTTTTTCCCTTTAAAAATCCCCAGATGTGCCCATTTATAAAACACTAAAATTATTTTATAAGGTCACAGCATGACGGCTTATCACATATGAACGGAAGACAATGTTCCTCTTAATGACATTGCAAAAACATACATCCTCTTCTTAAAAGACACTGAAAGAAAGGACATACATATTTGTAGGACGCTAAAAGAACTAAATCAATTAAATCTGCTTCAACATTTATATCATCATAGAATGGTTAGGGTTGGAAAGGATCTTAGAGATCATTTAGTTCCAACCCCCCTGCCATGGGCAGGGACACCTCCCACTAGACCTGGTTGCTTAAAGCCCCATCCAACCTGGTCTTGAACACTTCCAGGGATGGGGCAGCCACAACTTCTCTGGGCAACCTGTTCCAGTGCCTCACCACCCTCACAGTAAAGAATTTCTTCCTAATATCTATTCTAAGTCTACCCTTTTCCAGTTTAAAACTGTTACCCCTCATCCTATCCTACACTCCTTGATAAAGAGTCCCTCTCCACCTTTTATGTAGGCCCCCTTTAGGTACTGGAAGGCTGCTATAAGGTCTCCCCGGAGCCTTCTCTTCTCCAGGCTGAACAACCCCAACTCTCTCAGCCTGTCTTCATAGGAGAGGTGCTCCAGCCCCCTGATCATCTTTGTGGCCCTCATCTGCTTAGGCAGTAATGCTGCGTAGGTAATTAATAAGTTGGTTTGAATATTTTTTTTTTCCTCACTCAAAAAGCAAGTAAATTATTGGAAAAACAGTTTGAAATGTTACATATTCCTATAAGCAGGAAAAGAATACAGCAAGCGTGTATTAGACTATGGGATTAAAACTTTAAATGTTTAAAAGACCATTGTATATGAATAAGCTAAAAGACCTACTCAGAGATAACAGTCAATTACATAGAAATGCTGCCATGAAAGAATTATAATTTTTAACTTCAGTAATATAAATCCTAAATGCTCTCTATTGATATTTTTAAAAAAAGGAAATTAAAAGACACTGATTTTAGGGTGGGAAGGCCATAATCTTAAACAGGAGTTGTACTCCTTCGGTTCTTTACTTTCTTTGACCCACTATGCAAAGGTCTGGCAGCTTTAATTTTTATGTGCAACTCAAAGCACAGGATGGGCTTTTTCCTTGATCAAAAAGAATTGAACAGAAAAGAACTAAAAGTGTTAGAACCTGCAAAAGGAGAACAGTCAAAGCTTGCAGCTGAAAACAAACAATTTTTGTTGTTGTTGGTTTTTTGGGTTTTTGTTGTTGTTGTTGTTGTTTTGGTTTTGTTTTTGTTTTGGGGGTTTTTTTTGGGTTTGTTTTTTTTTTTTTTACATACTGTGTTGAGAGAAAACACTGCTCTCTCATTTGAGATTATTTCTGAGGGAGCAAGATGATTTTAATGTAGCATTAAGGTAACCAAGATCATAAAAAGAGGTTTCTAACTCAGGGGGCAAGGGCAGGGGGAACAGCAGGACAGAAATAGGAAATAAATTATTACTTGCAATCAACATGGTCCACATATATCAGTATATATTCATTTTAGTAACGTAGATAACTATACTGTAAAAAAATCTTTCAGCAAGTTTTGAAAAAAAGTTAGCTCATGTGAAAACTTTATCACTAATAATTTTTAAGAAATCAACCATAGCTCAGTATGTACTTGATAACGTCAATAGCTATTAAAGGTTACATACATACCTGAGAGCCAGAAACACCAGATGACTGCATATAATACTGTTGGTTTTGTAGTTTTGCATACATGGAATACATTGGGTCTTCATTCATCAATTTGTTATACAAAGAAAGAGCCTCCATTGCTTTAACATTGAGCTCTGAAAGTTCTGAATGTTTCCTAGAAAATACATTTTACAGCTTATTCTACAACTTGGATAACTCACTAAGATCAGACAATACAGGGAAACTTTCATGAGGTGTGATAAGCAACATACTCTCATTGCCTGTGAGGTGATGCCTGACAAGTGCCATAATGTCGAACGGTACAATACTATAAAATATTATGTGACTAGGAAAAGAACCCTTCAGACCTCTTCCCAGACAAGAAGCTACTAATACACACACTTATGTTCTTTGCCAGTATTCACAGAAGTGAATAAGATATCATTAAGTAACAACAGTGGTCTTTCTAAGAATTAATCTTAATTTGAGTCAAAACACGTGTACTTTTTTACCTGTCTATATCTTCCAACTTTTCATCTATGAGAGGTCCCATCTGGTGGCACATTGCTAGAATAGAAGGACATTAAAATCTATCAGAATAATGAAGATTTCCATACTACAAGTCAGAAAGTAATTTTTAAAAAATTTAACAGATAGAAATACATAGATGCTAGTCCAAAATTTTTTAAAAATCATTACTATAATCTGTATGCCAAAAAGATTATAGTAACAGAGGCAGTGTCATGAACAATTTAACCATGAAATCCAGCAGAAGTTTTCAGTAGTTGTACAGTTTTAAAAGTACATTTTAAAAAGAAAATTAAAATACAATGAAACAAAACACATGTAACATCCAGAGAATGTAAAACTGAAAATACATTGCATAAAAAAGTTCAGGTAAACCTGAAAGGTGATCTCTTCTTCAAGGAAGAAAATTTGCCACTGCAACCTAGATCAAGTGATCAACTAACATTACTACAAAACAATGAAGGGGAAACGAGGTTACAATAATTCAAATCATCTGCACATCAAAGACACATTAGTGTCTTTGATGCACATTGCTAGCTCACTGGAATCCTAATTGGGGTAAGGGGGCTTTTTCAAACCACTAAGGTGCAAAAACCGATACAGAAAACTTACCAGAAGTAGAATGAGAAAACCTTAAAATAAGCAAAAATGCACCCCCCACCAACTTTCAGCTCAAGGACACGGGGTTCATGTAACTGCCAAGCAAACCACAATTAACTAACAGAAAGACTGAGTTAGTCAAATGTAAAATAAACGGACAAGGAAGCTGAAAGGGGATACCACAGTCTAACCCTACTCCACAATGCAAAATGTGCCCACTTATCCAAGCAATGAGCTATTAACTAATCAAGAGATGTGTTTAATCCCAAGAGCCATTCAACATTCAAACGGAGACATGAGAAAAAAAAAAAGATTCAGGCATCAAAGATGACCTAAATGCATTATAAGCAGCTCTGGAACACTGTCTTCACTCCCAGTTTTCCCAAATTAGAGATGAAGGAAGTCCTGATGGCCTCTGGGCCATGATGTGTGAAAGGGCATCACTGATGTGTTACTTGAAGGCAACTCCAGGTGAAAGAGGAGTTGTATGAAACGCACCCACCTGCTTCTTTGAACCTAGGATCAGCAACACATTGGCAGAAATGCTGGTAAAAGGTGTAAAATGCGGTGTAAGTTCTGCCTATTTTTATGTATAACACAAAGTGTGGTAAAAGGCATGGCAAGGATTGCTTAGATGTCTGTATGCTAACACGATGACTGCACTGCTGCTAACCACAAACCCTGGGCTCCTGAAAGGCTTGGGATGAGCTCTCCAACTTAAAGACATTTGTGACTGGGCATCTGGATGGCAGAAGAAAATGAAGTGGGTTTTTTTTACCAAATGTTCACCAGCACCTGCCACCACTGGTAGGAACCCAAGACCCAACAGACATCTGTAACAAAATTCCCAGAAACTATGCCAAAAATAGTAGCTACCCAAGGCCTACCTGAGTGTAGAACATGTACAGTCTTGAATATGGCATTCTAGAACTATACATAGCCATATGTTTGGCAAGTGCTTTTGTAGGTAGCTGGGGAGCAATCATCTGACTACACTACAGCTTTCAAATTCTAGGAGCAGTCCCACAGTTTAATATAAAATTCAGCATGATTCTAATGATCTCACAATGGATTTTGAAAGGAGATCCTAATGTAAGCCATATCTGGAGGCTGGTTGACAAGTATACCTTTAATTTCTCTGCCTCTGTCCTGGATATAGGCAATCCACTTCTTCAACAACAGCCTCTACAGCTATATTTGGTACTTTAAAGAATAAAAACATTAGTGTTTCTTTTTAGCCCCCTTTATAGCTTAAGTGGAACTAGAATACATGCAGACACATCACTGATGTGCAGTTCCTAAAGCGGGATTCATTTACAGGTATGATGAACTAGATAGGTGTGGAAAGATGGGAGATATCCAAAAGCTTACAAGCTTATGCACTTTTTCCTGATTAACTTCTAGATAGATCTGGAATCTGACATCTTAACGAAGTTGGCTCCTACCTGAATCATCAGTTTAAGCCAATGTTCTGTCTCATAAGGGGTAAGTGTCTTTACTTCCTTCTCCAAAGTCCCCTTCCAAATTTTTTGCTGCATCTACCAACCTAGGTAGAATGGTCTATAATGCCTCTTTGAAGAGGTAATCTGCATAATTTGAGTCTAAAGGAGTAGTCTAATTTGTAGCACTCTATAAGGTATTTGCTAATATTAAAGTCCTATAGAAATATGCACGCAAGTGAAAAACATGTGGGACACCCAGAGGTCTATTCTAAGCCTCAGTAGCATTTCTGCTTCCTCTCATGGAATCTTCCTTACACTCCTTTTGCAACTCATGCTGTGCTACTCTATGGAGGAAAAAAAATGGATGAATAAGATTGAATTAAGTATTCCTGTGTCTTGAAAAGGAAAAGAATATGGAATATAGTTTCCTTGAGAGAGGTGCGGGCTTGATCTAACTTATAATTTTGCACTTTGGTCTCTTACATGTGGGAAACTGGAAGTGAGAAGGTAATTATGGCTCAGGCACTTTTCTTAGGCGTGCTTGTGGTGTGCATGTGAAGCTGAAGTAGTTTCAGCTTAGTTTCAGTTTGTTTTGATATAGGTAATTACTAGAGAGGAAAACAACAACAAAAAAAACCATGAGATTTTCTTACCCTCAAGATGAAGCAATTCTGGGAGGTCTGGCTGGTCATCAGATGGATCCGCACTTTGTAACATCTGCAAGAGTTGATCCATTTTATCCTAGAACACAAATTGTGTAATTAGGGCATGTCAGCAGGGGGGGAAATTAACACCTTCAGGATAGTAAATTAAAGCAGCTATTTACAAAAGCCATTTGGATCTCTTGGGACTTGGAAATCATCTAGACTAACTTTAAGAAAATACAAATCATACATGCTACTTTACAGGAATGAAGATGCTTGAACAAGGATAAGCCAAATGATAAAAATAATTAGTAGTAACAAGTGGAATGTGCAGAATACCCATTTTTTCCTAAAGGTCCTTCTAAACAGTGTTCGCCGAGCAGTTTCTATTTTTCCATTCTAGTTATCACACGTGCAATACTACCACCTAGCGGGCTTAGTGCAAATGTTTTGACAAACTACATTGAGAGTACTTTAAAATAGAAATGGATACTTAAAACTAATTCACTGAAAAACTATCCTGCATTTTGTAAGTGTATGAGGCCTATCAGCACGTGAGCAATGTCATTACTAATATAGATGAAAGGGGTTTTTTAAGATGATGTTTGGAGGGGTTACATGGTTGACTTCAGAATAAGACATCCTTGATTAATCAGTTTAAGTGCAACGTGCTCATAAAAATACAAAAGGGTGGAAAATTAACACGGTCTTTGAAAAGTATGTCTTGGAGTGAACTATATCGCTTAACCAAACATTACATGTAAATGATTAAAAAATCACTTTTTAGCTGAATGCTATCAAATAAATAGCTTTTAACAGGCCAGAGTTTTGTAAGTTGTAACAAAGTAGAAACTAAAACCATGTTTTTTCCTCCTTAACCCTAGGAAAAGCAGGAAGAAGCCAAATGAACTACTTCCCTAAAAATTATATTACAATCATTCTAAAAACAAAACAAGACACTGAAACATAAACTAATGTGGAATAACAGAAGACAAAAGCTGGAAGGCACCTCAAGGCAGGCCCGAGATAAGCTATTTGAGCAGATTACAAACTAACTTATATCTCTTGGGAGGAAGAGTACTTCAGGCAGGAGTTAAATAGGACTTTAGGAAGGCAGCAACTGATTTTTCATTTAAAAAAACAATGACAGAACCCTAGTTAAGAAAGAAATGGAAGGTCATGAGAGAGAAAGTGAAAAATTCTGAAGAGAACAGTTCTAAGCCCACCTGGGAGAAAAAGAAGAAAAAAAAAAAGG